>JAOWMA010000239.1:0-85306 GCA_025962755.1 Colletotrichum tropicicola
ATAATAATAGAGTTTTTAGTAATATATAAGTATTTTTAATAGTGTAATAATAAAATAAAATAAAATATAAAAATTATTTATTACTTATAAAATTTTATATTTTAGTATAAGTAAGTATTCCGCCCCCACCTAAAAAGGCTAATTTCGGTGTTTTGGAAGCTGCCGATGCAACGGACTGTAAGCCCGGTTGCCCCGCATCGCGTGTCCCACTGTTGCGGCGCCGCGTTGTTGATTACTTTCCGCCATTGGACAAAACATACTCTTCACCAAAATAAGAGATAATAGCGCTTTTGGGACCGACAATTCCAAACAAAACGTCCTGCACGAGCATCGCACCGGTACATTATGTCGCGTCCAGGCCCCTCTCAACGAAACCTGACCCTGACGGAAGAGCTCGAGAAGCTCGAGCAGTCCATCACTTTGACTTTACAAGGTAAACTGAGCCCAGGCACCGAATTGTGCGTCTGTTTGACTGACACCCCTCGCCAGAGATTGACTCGAACTTCAGCAAGGCGCACCGAATTGTCACCACAAGCATTCTACCTATCGTCGAACAGTACGGTGAACACTCGAGGAACGTATGGGACGCTTCCAAGGTGGGTGACCGACGTCTGGACCATGCCACGTGCCTGAAGCTGAGCTGACCTGGGGATTGCAGTTCTGGAAACAATTCTTCGAGGCCTCTGCCAACGTCTCGCTCTCCGGCTACGAGGAGCTAGCCAACGACGATGATGAGACCGGCGCCACCGAGGAGACGACCGTCCAGGACGAGACGAGCATCGAATATACTCCGCGCCGCGGCGATGGCGCTGAAGACATGACCACAACCTCGGCCGCCGAATCCACCTTCCATGCCGAGGAATCTATGCTCGGGGGCGGCGATGACGACGATCTCACGGGCAGTACTCCGCGACCGCCTAAGACGAAGACGATGCAGGCCACACAATTCTCGAGCATGGAGTCCCCGTATGAGGCCCTCAAGCGCGAGCTCAAAGGCGAGCCGCCCGCCCCGCATGAGGAGGACGACGAAGACGAGGACTTTGGGCTGGGCGAGGACTCGACGGTACTCTTTGCGCAGCACACGGCCCGGCTGCCGGACATGTCAATGACGCCACGCTCATCGATCGCGCCGCCGGCCGGCATGCAATCGGCTCAGGCCCACAAGGACCCTCTAATGCACCGCATGCTCGACAAGACCTTCCGCATTCAGGCGACGCCTCACAAGGGTCCGGCCTACCGTGTCTCGTCGCTGAAGCGCGAGGCAAAGCAGAAGCCGGAGGACGATGATGTGCCGTCTTGGCGCCGTCAAGACTCGCCCATGTCGTCGCCCGTCATGGCCGTCCCGACGCTGAGGAGCGAGGCATTCATGTCGCCCGCCAAATCGAGGCGACTCGCCGCGACAACGTCTTCTGCAGGACCGCGCACCCCTGGTGTCAGCGTCCAGACTCCGGTTACGGGCCGAAAAACCAAAGACGTGTTTGCTAGCAAAGGTGCCTTCGATGATACTACCACGACGGACTTTGGCGTCGACAGACTGGCGAAGGAGAAGTACGAGATCAACTGGGAGAGCGACAGCGACGATGACAAGGTGTATGGTGGTATGAGCCCGCCCAAGACGATTCAGTTTGCGCTTCCGCCATCAAAGCTACTCCAGACGCCCGGTAAGTGGGCTTGCATTCTTGAGATGCCCTTGATGATTGCTAATTAGTCCACAGCGCGGGAAGCCAGTAAACGTATTGTGGACGACATTCTGCTCACAGCAGGCGCGGAGCCAGAGAGCTCAGAATACAGCCCCACGATGGTCAAGATGAACGAGGACATTCTCAATGAGAGCTTTTAGCCTTTGTCTGTTGATTCACTTGGGAGAAAAAGCATAAGTTGAGTAAAACTACCCAGTAGAGGGCTAGTGCTCGTACAATAAGATACCCAAAATGAGACCCCGATTCGCCGTTGTTTCAATCCCTCCTTCTTGAAGGTTGTCCGATAAAATACCCAAGCCGGTACCAATCAACTCCGCTATTTTTCAGGTGGAAGCAAAAGAAGAAGAAAACACCAGATCCAGGGCTTGCTTGAAATATTTGGAAAAACCCCTCAAACAACCAACCCATCGGCTGTTCAATCTGGAGGTATACGCGTCCGTCGTATCGCTGACCCATGTGAAATGACCCGTCTAGGACAAAAGAAAGGGATCGAACCCCTTGAAAACCCCATCGCCATTTAATCGTCGTCTTCTGGCGGCGTTCCGGGGGCGGTAGCTCACCGTTGCTACCAGCCCGCAGAGCCGCGGTATTCATATTCGAATATCATTCTCTTTACAAGTCGATGCGGAGAGAAGAGCCCCAAAACTCTGTCTGCAGGAACAAATTCAAGTCAGAAATCAAGAAATCAAAAGCGAGGAGCAGCCTCGAGACATGTACACCAGAGCACGAGGGAAGGCCATCAAAGGCAAGTCCCCGTGTCGCGTGGTGTCGCTGTCCTTTGATATCAGAGAGAAAGACGTACTTGAGACTTGAGCACCCGGGCGTTGGCGTCCTCGGCGGCGCGTTGGCGGGCAACGAGTGACGAAGACTTGTTGGAGGCCGTCGACTTGTCGTGGGATCGGTGGAGTTTGCCCTTAAGAAGGGAGACGGAGCTGCCGAAGCTGGAGACCGAGGCGGCGTCAGAGCCCTTTTGTTGTTGTTGGTTGCCGGAAGAGAACTGTATCTGAGAGCCCTCGGCGGCGGCGCCCTGCTGGAGAGCGGAGAGAACGGCGTAGCTGTGTTGCTTGTCGCCGGTGATGGAGCCGGAGAAGGTGGAGTGCATGCCGGACATGGTTGCGGTTGGTATTGGTGTTTCTTTGACTTGCGGGTTGTTGATCTGGAGGAAGGTAGGTAGCCTGAGGAGTTGCAAAGGAGGCTCGAGTAAGGCTGATTCCTTCTTGTTTGTCCTGTTTTTCTGTCTGTGTGTTGATGATAAAAAAACCTGAGGCGACCGGTGAAGAGGCGGCTCTACTTATACAACATTGATCTCTATCTCGATTCACCCGTCTCACAGAGTACATCTGGAAGGTAGTCGCAAACCAGACAGCAACAGGGGCCACGACCTTGACTCGGGAACGCCTACGGAGGCTTGGGTATCCACCAACCGAGAACATCCCGGTCGTAAACCATCAACGTCAACCTCCATCATCATCATCGTCGTCGTCGACGCCCCAGTGTGTAAGCCCCTGTCGACGGGTGAAAGTGGGGCAGCCACACGTCGTACTCCGCGTCGCGTCCACCTGTACCGCCGGTGTGGGTGGGTGGGTGTCAGTCAAACCCACGGGGCGGTCGGCAAATGAAAAAAAAGGAGTACGACGCAGCAGGAAACGGCAAGCATCTTTGAGAACGTGAGTCACTATAGCAGGGCGTGCTTGCGCCTCATGCGGCGCTCGTCACAGCCTTATGGATGTGTGTGTGCCATGCGACCTGTGTGAGGCCAACTGGGACCGGGCGTGTATATGCAGTCACTTTTTGGGAATTGCATGGGCTTATTACACCGTTTGACTGGATTGGAAAGTGCTGGAAGGGCCCTGAGCATTCGCGACTGGGTAAGCAACGTGGCCCTCTGTTTGTACCGGTAGATAACGGGCGCTGTAGTTTGGTGCTGTAGCCATGATGTGGCATCCATTTCCTCGCTGCTGACGGCTACGATGCGGAACGTCCCCCGAAAAGGTTTACAGGCTTATCCCTTCGCTGCCTGCTTACCTACCTATTAGATAGATACCAGCCTACCTAGGCAAGGTAAGTTAAGCATCTTACTTACCTCCCTGCAACCGACAATACCGATGAAAGCCTGGCGATGAGCCTGGGACGCTGGTAGCCTAGGGGAGGCACGCGCCTGAGGCCAGAGTTGGCAGATTTTCCTACCTTGGCAAGGCTGCAGCGGCACAGCAGGGCACCGCATCACCAGGCCGCGAGGGCTTGACTCGCTGGTGTAAGGACGCGGAGGACGCTGAGTGGTGGTGGTGGTGGTGTGGAACTGCGGCGGGATGGATGTGTAGATGATCACCCACTGGCAGCGACATCTGAGATTGTTTGCTGTTCACAGCGATTTATTGGATGCAAGAAGGACAGAATCAAGCAAAAAAGAGAAAATCCTTCTCCTCAGTTGACCAGTTTGGCCTTGGTTTTACTGCGCTGGGTGTAGTACAGCCCCCTCCGCTCATGTCCGGCTGAGTCACTCGGGGACATGCGCCTCTGCGCGGAGTGCATTTTGCAGCCGTCCAGTCCTCTTTGGGGCCGGCAATGCTTCGTCAGGGCTTTGTGGGGCCGGTGACGCAGACTTCGCTTACCAGTTTCGGGGCCGACTCGCTCGTTGCCCCGGGAGCTTTTCTGCGGCAGCTTCAAGAACCGGCCGTGAAGCCTTCGCCAAGCCAAGAAATCGGACAGCGTCACGCGACGCCCATTGCGATAATTTCCTCCGGGCTCGACGGAATAAGTCGCGACGGCGCCCGCAGCTGCTTGATCCAAAGTCGGGACATTTCGCTGCTCTTTGGAGGAATCCCGGCCCAATCTGTCAACTGATCCGGTGCTCGAGAATTGGCCGGACCTATACCGTCTTCGCAGACGCGTTTCCAATTCGTAGATCATCGGCGGCGCACGCGAAGAACTTGGGCTAATTCGGCTAAACAAGCTTAATCTGCGGCCGCAGTAGTCTGATCGTCGCCGTCCCCGACACTCTCTCTACCTTACGCAATGTTGCTTGCGATCCCGGGTCACTGGTAGGTAGCCGTCATCCACGCTTGGCGGGCCGCGTGGCTGGGCGAGTTGCGGCGAAGCTGCATGCAAATCGACGCGCAACTCGCCGGCCACTTCATTTCCCACGTTGTGCACATCGAGAACACTCCTTCTTTTTCATCGTCTTCTTTGAGCAAGTCGCTGCCGCCGCATGACTCTTTACCGTGCTGTGTCATTTCAGAGAACCTGCAGGTCGACCTCGCCCAGCCGCATCGCAACATGCTGGGCCACCCCCCGCCCAGAATGGCTCTCCCGACAGTTAGCAAGTCGTGGCTGTGCAATGAATGACACAACTTGACATGCAGTTCCAGTCACGTTCAACGTGGTCATGGGTCTTGGGTATCACTGTTGACTCCGGCAGACCCTGATAATTCTTCTGAGATGGGATGAACAGTGCGGGGTCCTCCGAAGACACAAGACGGCTACCATAGTTTGAAGTTGCCTTCTGGAATGCAATGGCCTTGACACCCCTCAAGTCCGTAGCCGGGAGGTGCCTGATGTGGGCACAGCACGTCTACGTGTCTCGATCGTGCAGTTGCGAAGTGACGCCTGTGGGTGCCAGCCAGACGACAAGACCCTCCGCAAACCTTATTTGGAGCCTCAAGATGGGAAAGGCGTCGTCATGTTCGGGAAGGCGGCCTACAGTCTACCCGCCATGTTGGAGATGCTTACCTTATCGCAACCGTCTCGTATTCGGATGCACGCTGCCTTCGGACTACTTACATTAGGTAAGGTACGGTAAGGTAAGATGCCATTAGGTAAGACGGCACCTTACCTCAAGGTGCCTGGGTCCGAGCTCGAACATGGAGCCACCCAGCGATCACGTCGTCTGATAGGCCGGGCCGTCCAGATCACACACTCGGTTCCTGGTGGGAGAGCGGGATGGATTGTCCAATGAAACACCTCAGTCGCTCCAACAGCTAGCTCAACGGGCCGCTCTGCGCAACTGCGTCGCCCGAGGGGAGAGATTCGCAGGGGACCCCAATCTGAACATTTGCACATTGTTTTATGAAACGCGACGCCCGGGAAGACTGCCCGCCGGTGATGCAGCGCACCGGTTGTTTACTGAGGTACGGATATGTAAGGTGCCTAAGATGCGAGAGGAGGAAAAGTACACTAGCCGTACAGGATACATATCAGATGGCTTGCCTCTAGCTTGCCTGCTCTGACTTCAGCAGCTGGGTTAGGGGACACGCCTCGGCCGGCTCGTTCGACACTGCGTCTCGTCGACAGATGGGATGAATACGAATACGTGGAAGAGGAGGCAGCAGAAGCACTCTTCGCTCACTGACGGCGGGCGATCTGGAAGCGCGGCCAATGAGACTGAACAGAAAGTCATTCAGGCCGGGATTGACAGACAACGGCGTGCCGCCGCCGAGAAATGGCGCTGGACTGGGTACCGAATGGGCAGGTTCTTGCGTCTCGGAGACGAGCTGTTCCCGAAAAATGCCCACGCCATGCACATGGCAAATGGGTGGACGGATGGCCCGCCGCCCAGGCACGAATGTGTGCTCCCCCGCCTAAACGAAACGAGCACCACTAGTTAGGCCCAACAAATTTCGACCAGAGGGGTTGCTTAGGAAAGCATGGCTGCCTTTTCCTCTGCCCTGCCCCTGCGTCTCAGCTCGCTAGGCCACATCATGGACCTGCGGGAACAGGACGGACACCGCGGGCCCCTGGTACCAAATCGCTCAGCATCGCGACGCTGAGTCGCCGGTGCATGAGCCACGAGGTGGTACTGATCCAGAAAAGAAAGAGAGGAAGAGGAGGATAGTGAAAAATAAAATAAAAAAATTCACAAGCCCACACAATCCATACCACATATGGATGACCCACATTTCCGTCATTTTTTCATCGCGCTTTCTGGCCCGGGGCAACGCTAATCGCACCGTCTGGGTGCTGCCAATACAGGGCTCCCAGCTCATCCATCACATACCTTACCTACCTAAGTGTAAGGTAGGTAAGGTAGTAGGTAAGGTAAGATAGGTAGGTCTGGATAGGCACTAAATCGCAGTCAGTGGGAAGGTATTACACCACAAACATGAAAACTGCAGGCGGTCCCAGGGTTTCTCGTACCTACCTTGCCATCCTACCTTACCTGCCGTACCGGGTCTCAGTTCCGCAAAGGCAGGCAGGTAGGTAAGATAGGTACCGGTACTTCCCAGTAACCCGCGTGTCGACTGGACTTACGGCTTGGGCTTCCCTCACCAAGCCAGGTCTCTCGCCTGGCCTCCCATGACCACAACCTCATCCGGGATGGATCCACTTGTCCGCCATCCCCGTCGTCCTCCTTGTCCATGTCCGGGAAGTCAATCAACTCCCTTCTTTTAATCTTCAATTGCCTCCCTACCTCCCACACTCCTTTCCTGGTGAATCGCAACCTCCGCCAGTGAGAGTCGAACCACCTGCCTCACTCGCCCTCTCCGTCGACTCTTCTCCACCAGGACGAAGTGCGCATCTTCGGCTCCTGCTGTGCGCTGCGCTCAAGTCGACCCGATCGTCCTCTTTGCCCCTTGGGGTGGTGTTTTTCGCCCTACCCGTCTGTCGACTCTCAAACCCCCCAAGCCCACCGACGCCCTCAAGCCTTCCAGTCGACGACATGGAGTCCAACACGACAACCTTCACTTCGGTGTTGGCCCATGCCAAGCTGGGAAATGTCAACATCCCTCCCCAAATCGACTACGTTATCGAGAGGGTGACCAGCGCCAGCGGCTGGACCATCTTCTTCACCCTGCTGGCTGTTGCTGTCGCATATGATCAGAGTAAGTCGCGTCCGCGGTCGCATACCGTGACGGGGAGCCGTATCTGACCTGGTGCAGTCAGCTACATCACGTCCAAGGGCACCATTGCCGGCCCTACCTTCAAGATGCCCTTCATTGGGCCCTTTTTGGAGTCTGTGAACCCCAAGTTTGAGGAATACAAGGCCAAGTGGGCCAGCGGTCCCCTCAGCTGTGTATCCGTCTTCCACAAGTTCGCGCCCCCTCCACCCCTCCGACTGCTTTGTTGCTGACCGCCGCAGGTTCGTCGTCATCGCTTCCACTCGTGATATGGCCCGCAAGGTCTTCAACTCCCCCGGATACGTCAAGCCCTGCGTTGTCGACGCCGCCCACAAGCTTCTCGGTCCTACCAACTGGGTTTTCCTCGACGGCAAGCCCCATGTCGACTTCCGCAAGGGCCTCAACGGACTCTTCACCCGCCAGGCCCTGGCTTCATACCTCCCCGGCCAGGAGCTTGTGTACAAGCAGTACTTCCAGGAGTTCCTCCAAACCACCGAGGCTGCTGGCGGCAAGCCCGTTCCCTTCATGACCAGCTTGCGCGACCTCATGACCGCCGTTTCGTGTCGTACTTTTGTCGGTTTTTACATCTCTGACGAGGCCGTCCGCAAGATCGCTGTTGACTACTTCCTCATCACCGAGGCTCTCGAGCTTGTCAACTTCCCCATCATCCTTCCCTTCACCAAGACCTGGTATGGAAAGAAGGCCGCCGACATGGTCATTGGCGAGTTCGCCAAGTGCGCCGCCAAGAGCAAGGTCCGCATGGCTGCTGGAGGTGATGTGACCTGCATCATGGACGCCTGGGTTAAGTCCATTCTTGACTCCAAGAAGTGGCGCGAGGCTGAGGCTGCTGGCTCGACCGAGGGCTTGGAGAAGCCCACGCCTCTCCTCCGCGAGTTCACCGACTATGAGATTGCCCAGACCGTCTTCACCTTCCTTTTCGCCTCGCAGGATGCCACCAGCAGCGCCGCCACTTGGCTCTTCCAGGTCACTGCTCAGCGCCCCGATGTCCTTGACCGTGTCCGCGAGGAGAACCTGAAGGTTCGCAACGGCAACATCCATGCCGAGCTGAACATGGACCAACTCGAGTCCCTGACGTACACCCGTGCCGTCGTTCGTGAGCTCCTTCGCTGGCGCCCTCCTGTCATTATGGTTCCGTACCTGGCTAAGAAGCCATTCCCTATTACCGACACTTATACTGTTCCCAAGGGTAAGCTTTTGGCCCCTCTGGCGTCGTCTGGACGTTTGCTGACCTGATTCAGGTGCCATGATCATCCCTACCGTTTACCCCGCGCTCAGGGACCCCGAAGTGTACGACCGCCCTGACGAGTTCGATCCCGACCGATACTACACCGGCGATGCAGAGGTGAAGGGCGCGAAGAACTTCCTCGTTTTCGGCGTCGGACCTCACTACTGCCTCGGCCAGACTTACGCTCAGTTGAACTTGGCCCTCATGATCGGCAAGGCTTCCGTTCTCATGGACTGGGAGCACCATGCCACTCCGCTGTCTGAGGAGATCAAGGTGTTCGCGACCATTTTCCCCAAGGTACGTTCAGGAGTGTTCCGGAAATAAATCAAAGACTTGGTGAGACTGACTGGAATAGGACGACTGCCCTCTGACCTTCAAGGAGCGCACGGCATAGACCCTTTATAAGTTCTGCGCGCAGCCAGCCGCTCGTAATAGGACCATCCAATGAATGAATGGGATGACCGCGATCGGGTGATTCAGCAGGATCTCCGTTAGCGCCCCCCTGTGGATGTCAGACGCCACACAACAAAGGCTGACGAAACGGGAGTTCCGTAAAAGACGAGTCGAGATTGGTCAACGCAAACTGACTAGACTATTACTTGTAATCCACCTTTGTATGTACATAATTCCTCATGCATGGCCTCACGGCCAGGAGATGCTAGCTTTTTTTTGTGGTCGTTTGGGGACCATGATTCCTAGACGAGATTTTGGGTCGACAGTTGAATGAATGATGCTGGGTAGAAAAACTCAGAGTAATGCCCATGAGAATATAATTCCAAACTACACGACGCCAGACAAGTGGGGCCGAGCTTTTTTGCGTGCCTAGGTAAGCTAGCAACTACTGGGACGAGAGTACGATGCTATGTCTTGGGTTGGCGGTCCTTTTTGGCGAAAGTTCACATTGTGGATTACGGACCGGTCGACAGTGGATGAGTTCAACCGAGTTGACCCAAAGAAGCAAATCGTGTTTATGCAACGTAGACAGGTGCGGCGAATAAAACACCTACCGAACCGTCCGTCGGCAAGGTCGGATGGCGGCCGACCAGGCTGCTTATCAAAGAGGACAAACTCCTTGGACCCCCAGTGACATCTGTGGGGAAGAACGGGGACCCTTACCTGCCAAATAACCGACCCCATCGTCCAATAGCGGGCCCCCATTGAGACCTCCTACCATCATCACAGTCGCGAGACGCAGACAGCTGTTGAGAACCGAGACAACATGGCCTCCACGAGAAGGGCGTTTCCGAATACGCTCCTTATGAGCCGTCGAATGACGGCGCACACGGCGGTTACGAGACCTTGCTTCGCTGCCGCTGCCACCGCCGCCAAGAACTTCAGCCCTTCACCCTGCGCAAACTTCGCCCCGCGGCGCATCGCTGCGGCCGCGCCGAGATTCTTCTCGTCCAAGCCGGACGAAAGCTACCACGAGATATCGGCCACGGGAAGCAAGCTGTGGAACTTTGAGCAGATGAGCAAGCTGGCGGAGAACCCCAATGGCGTGGTGATTGTCGGTATGTTTGCGGCCTGTCACCCTCCCCGCGTCCTTCCACTTTGGCTTGCTTGGATACCAACGAGATCCGACGGCAGATGTTCGCGAACCCGGTGAGCTCGAGCAGACGGGTCGCATCCCCTCGGCTATCAACATCCCCGTCGCGACGGCGCCCGAGAGCTTCCACATGGCCGAGGAGGACTTTGAGGACCGGTACGGATACCAGCGCCCGGGCAAGGAGAAGGAGCTGGTCTTTTACTGCAAGGCCGGCGTGCGGAGTCGGGCGCTGGCCGCGCTGGCAAAGGATGCCGGGTGGACAAATGTCGGCGAGTACCCTGGCAGCTGGCTCGACTGGGAGAAGAACGGCGGGAAAATTGAGAAGGGTGGCAAAGGACCCGGGCAGTAAAACTGAAGGGCGCATGGTTGGATAATCACAAGGAAATCGACATGTACAACACTGCGGGGACGGTCACAAAATGTGACACGGTATAGATGGCGGCGTTTTATCATGATATTCGTCGTACAATATTGTTACATCAAGTCCCTGCCCAGCGGACGACGGAGCAATACCCATTTCCCACGTCCGAACACAATGTGAGGCCACCGTTCCCGTCAGCCCCGCCAACGGATCTACGACTAGATGTTGAAAAAAAACAGGCATGTGATCGGGTTCCTGGGAACTGGAAATCAAAAAAATTCGGGCTTGGGTGGCTGGCCCTCGGCAGGTGGCGCCGCGGCGGGGGGTTGCGACGGGTTGCTCGCGACCGGGCTGCCGTGGGCAAAAAAGAGGATTTTGATGGCGAGAGACAGACCGAGGTGCAGGGCAACGACGATGACGAGCAGGATCTTGCTAGTCTGATGGTCGGTCGCGCTGAGTACGGGGTACAGGTTACGGAGCAAGAAAGCGACCGAGAGGCCGCAGCCGACGGCAACGAAGACCCAGTTGAGGATGTTGATGGGCGACCAGCTGATGAGGGCGACGGGGATCCAGATGAGGTTGGCGTAGCCGTATAGGGCCCAGCACTCAAGGAGGTTGGCCGACTCGGAGCCAAAGTAGCGTAAGGCGAGGTATAGGCCAACAGGTACGAACAGGGTGTAGCCGTAGATGAGGCCGGCGGCACCTAAGGAATACAGTGTCAGCTTATCTGCACATTACAGATGCTAATGAAGGTTTGAAACCCACCGCTCAGAAGCTTAAAGTCGTAGGCAAATGGCCCAGTGCCGGTGCTCGACAGATATTGGCTGATCGTACCGCCGAGGAAGAGAATCAAGACGACGGTCGTAGCAATCCAGAAGGGGCCGTAGAGGTCTGGATTGCCCTCAAGGACGTCCAGGAAGTTGGCCCGGGGGAAGAGTGCGGCCCAGCAGCGGGAGAGGACGGCTGACGTGTCGACATCAAAGTACTGGGCGTAGAAGTTGATGCTCCAGAGAAAGCGCTTCGAGGAGCTCGAGGAGGCCGTCGCGGGGGGAGGGAGGCCGGACGAGGGCGGCTTGCGAGCTCCCGGCGTCGTATCTGCGAAGTTGGAAGTATGAAACTCGAGGTCATCTTGGAGATCTGTGTGACCGAGATCACCCTGTGAAAGAGAGGTTCGTCAGTTGGAAATTGGTCTGTACAGTACACGAGGGAGGCAGCTGTACCTCGTCGTCAACGTCTACAACGGCGTCATACCCTGAGCCGGACATGGCTGGTTTTCCGATTGTGGATTCTTCTTAATAGCAGAACAAGAGAATTTCTCCTGGTGACAGCTTCCAAGCTGCGCCGGGCGTTGTTGTCCTAGGATCGTAAATTCCAGGTGTGAATGCTGATGGATTTGACCTGGAGCTTGAGACGGGACAAGGTGTCGTAATCCCACGTATGCAGTATGGCCCTGCGAGTCGAAGCTCCCTGCGCCCCCACCAAGGGATTATGTCCCCACCCGTAATTGTACTTATTGGGGTAATTAACACCTTCGATTGATGCATCATTTCAATTGCAATAGACATCGTCACACGAAATCCGACGCTTTGAATATCGTCTGGTGGTTTACCATGTCAATCGTCACCATTGGGTTTTATGGCTGTAATTTTTTTTCTTATTTTGGCTACGGTGCTGATTTTCGTCGTAGTTGTCAATGAAGTTCGCCATCTCGCATCCATCATAGTACGTGTCTCATGCCCCTTAGCATCTTTGCTGCACTCAGGACGCCCAAGGCGCTCTCGCTAAACGATCGCAGCCTCCGATCGAGGGTGGACAGAGAAAGGGTTCCAGTCGGGATTTTCTTTTTTTGCTTTTCTTGAGGTAGGGCGACCAATTCAGTGTTTATTCGTAGAACTGCTTGCCGGGGAAGTGTAATGCTACCACAAAGCCCGATGAACCAAGGAAAATTCTCATCCCTGCTGCCATCCTCTCCAGAATGCCAGAACCCGTGACGCCGCATCCGTGATAAATCGTCTATTTGAGCTTCTTCTTGGGGCGGAGCTGGTTGGTGTGGCCGCACTTGCGCTTTCGGCAGTTGGTCGCACGAGGAGGGAGGCGGGCCTGTGGTTGTTGTTGTTAGACATCTAGGTACCTCAAGACGACTGGGTCGCGCATGTATCGACTTACGTAGCACTTGCGGCAGATCATCTTGTCGCAGTTGAACTTGGAGGCCAGAGCCTTCAGCGAGGGCTCAATGATACCACCACGGAGGCGGAGGACCAGGTGGAGAGTGGACTCCTACTCAGATTGTCAGCTTCGGTACCCTTCCCGGACCCCCACGTCATCGTATTCCAGTTGATGAAAGTTGTCGATCGTTCCCTCTTTGCTCCTCCTCGATACAGCAAACAACAAGCCAACTGACCTTCTGGATGTTGTAGTCGGAGAGGGTGCGGCCATCCTCGAGCTGCTTGCCAGCGAAGATCAGGCGCTGCTGGTCGGGGGGGATGCCCTCCTTGTCCTGGATCTTGGACTTGACATTGTCGATCGTGTCCGAGGACTCGACCTCAAGGGTAATGGTCTTACCCGTCAGGGTCTTCACGAAACTGTAGCCATCATCGTCAGTCCATCGTCCATCGTCCATCGGCGTCTTCGGGATCGTTGCATCAGGCGGTCGCGGGATTTTCGGGGGTGCTCACATCTGCACTGCAAGAAAAATATTAGCATCAACAATATTATGCGACGAGCATCCCAGCGAACGTGAAGGAGTCCGTATTTACTTACTTTTGCCGACCTTTCGCGAACTGGCTGTTGTTACCGAGAAGTTCTGGTGATCGCGGCAAATAATTGGTGGGGCAAGCTTGAGGTGGTGTTCAGCGCAAAGGACAGAAAAAAAAAAGCCCTAACTAGGGCACGCAAGAAGTCACGGGGAGGGTAGGTGCGAAAGTGGCAGGAAAACCGAGGTGAACACCTAGTTGCCCTGTGTGGAACTCAAATAGGGCACCCACAACTAAGGTACCTTAGGTATCTTACCTAGGTAAGGCAACCCGCAGCCGCTCACCCCTTTAGCTTAAGCAAGGTAGGTGAGGTGTGTTGAGTTACGTGCTTCAGGTAGGTTTCTGCAAGACACTGCAGCTTGTAATGGCCTGGCTGTTGCGTTTCCAAGGAAGCCACCTCAGGTAGGCGTGCATCTCAGCTTTGCATGATTCTGGGCTCATTTTGGATAGAATCGCAATCGTGGGTATTTTGTATCTCAATCAATCCATAACTCCGGCCTGATCCTTCGCACATAGCCCCTGCATGACCTTGAGAGTCCCAGCCACTGTTACAGGGTATATCGTCAAGTGCACGCAGCCTCGGTCTCGGAATCCACGTCCATGTTCGACCGTCCCATACGTTCAGTCGCCGCTTTGCGTTGCTCCCTCTGCCAGGCCATGATGTATTGCTCCAGCATGTTGACAGCCCTTACCAGCATTGGAACTGACAACCCTGCTAATCGTGCTGCGAGCTGGAAGAAGTCCTTGCCCGCTGGAGGTAGATCTTCCTCGGATCTGTAAGAGTAATGCCTATCCTTTCGCAGGTTCGTCTGTCCCTGTCCTGGCCGCTCTTCCGAGTCGACGAAAGACGTAGCTTGAGCTTGAACGGTGCGCAACCTCCCAACCGTCTCGTCTCCGAGGGTCTCGGACGGTGGTCGTTTAGGCGGCAGTTCATCGACTGGAAAGTACCTTGCTAGCATCGAATCCTCAGCTTTGCGCGTGTCAGCTGTTGAGCTTGCCGGACGGGGCTTTTGACGACTCACATTGCGCGTCGGTCAGCAACGACAGCTGTGCAAAGTACTCGTCCAACTCCCCTGGTTCCATTGATGTAATTTGCGATGCTGTCACGTTGAGATAATTTGCGGTTGAAACCACCGGCTCAGGGGTTAGACTTGGTGCCATGACTTCCTGCCAGTCTTTCCAGTTGAATATTGGCATTAGGAAATGGTTTCCGTCTTGTGCGGGTGGCGTAGGACCCTCAAACGGAAAGCATCGAATGGTTGCCAGAACCAATATCGCAACGAGCAGAATCTCGGGCTGGTTCATCAGTCGAAGTCGAGATCTGCCAAGCGGGAATTCATAAGACAGGCTAACAATCAATGGTATCCTGCGAGCGATTGATATCGTCTCAACTATCTGCAGTCAGCATCTGAACAACACTAGAACAAGATAGAAGCCCACCAGGCAGTCCTAGCTCACGGACGTACTGCAACGTCATCAAAGCATCGGTAAGAGGGGGAAATATCATGCTGTAGTTGAGATGGTACGACAAGGCCAGGTTAAGGACCGACGCGTGAAGTTCCCCATTCTCAAACTTCGCGAGTTGTGCTGACTTCAGCACTGCTGCATACCAGGATGGTAATCTGTCGCGCATCTCTTGAGGCAGGTGCCGATACTATGAGTGATCAGCAAAGATTAGAGACTCTGTGTGAATTTGACTCACAGCTTGCTTGTAAAGAATGTTTTCTGCTTTTGCCCAACGGACAAAATCCCCAACTCGTGTTGGTATTCTGAGAAGCACGCATCCAAGGAAGCAGAGAGCAAGAGTGTCCAACACACGTGGAGCCGGCCACTCGTTTCCATCCTCCACGGTCCAACTCTGAGCCCGCTTGAAACGACTCGAAGGTTGGTCCGCTCGAGAAAGGTCGATTTGTGAGCTGAAAAGTGAAAGCTCGACCTCTGAGGCCGAATCGTTCTCGACAGCCTTCGCAGCCCCGCGAGTCCGAAGGTCCCAGAGGTCGCGGACCACCGTTTCCAGCTCTGGCTTGTGACCCTTGACCGTGACCAGCCAACATATTTGCTCTCTCAGTATGAGCTGAAGACATTCAAGATACAGGTCCCGTGCTTGCTGGCCAGTGAGAACTCGCCTGACGCGCTCTTTGAGTTGCTTTTCTTTCCGAGAGACCTTTCCCTTCTGACCGAAATCTTCGTCACCGAGGTCGAATTCGACGTAGCCCTGGGATGAATGTAAGCTCCAGGCTGTAGAAACCCCACAAGCAATGCACAAACCTGGAGTTGATGGCCCTCTTTCGCACAGTACCTCAGGCCGTTTTCAAGGTACCATTTGCGAGAGCCACAGAACTCACAACGTTCTCCTTTCGGGAATTTGTGAAGCTCTCGGTCCGGGGCCATATTGCTGGTGGTTTTGGCGAGTTGGCAGAAGAATCTTCACTGTGCTGCTGGTGAAACTGTGGGTGGGCAGTGCTCGGTCTTGCGTCTCAAGGTACCGAAGCTCAACGAGAATTTCTAGGCGGGCGCTATCTGGCAATTTCGTCAGGAGGCGCAGGCCTCTGCGTCATGTCAGGCATAGATGCAACCAGAGCATGCCAATGCCATACAGATTCCATTTGATGGACGTCTAGTGGCTCGTAGCACAATTTTATCATGTTGCTAGAGACTTACTCACTGTGGATCCGGCTCAGGCTGGGAGTTCCCGTTCCCCCGATTCGACACACACCATCCGTTGACTCGCAAGTCAGGCCAAATGCTCTCATGAAATATTGGAAAAGATTTAGTAGAGAGCTCACATCACGCGTACTAAAGCGAAGCGCTGGTCACATTTTGACATGGACGAAAGGGAGACCACGAGGTGGGGGAAATGTGCCGCTTTTCTATCGGACAGATATGTTGCCACCGCGAAGCTCTCCCATTGTTTTTTTCACCTATCCCATTGCTAGTCTGATCGTCGTAAGAGAGTCTGTGAGACAGACCAAAACAAAGGAAAAAGTCGTGCGACGTGTCTTGCAGTTGTCGAGTTCGCGTAACCAGTATCAACTCCTGTCCAGATATAGCCCTCTACGCAACGATCGACGGGGAGCTCGCTGATATTCGATGCGCCAAGAAATATCTTTAGCTATGGCCCCAGTCTGCCAACACCTGCCCACAAGGCCGCACGGAGAAAAGGCTCGCGGACGTCATTGTCTACTCAACACGGTAGATAAGTGCGGCGCTTAAGCCTGGCGGGGAGCCTCCTTGGCCTCAACGGCGGCCTCCTCACCCATGGCAGTCAGAATGACGACGTCTAGAACATGCAGTCAGTTGCTTGATCGGAGCAGTGGGTAGCAAAACTTCTTACTGGTGTCCTTCTCCTCAATCTTGAAGAGTCTGTTGATCTTCTCACCAATCTCGCCGTCGGGGACGCGAACGTCGTCCTTGGTGTCACCGTCGTCGTTCATCAGGGAAAGGAAACCATCATCGGAAATGTCGAGCTACGCGAGGCGGGATTAGACTATGACGAATCTCAACCTACATGTGAGGGCTTTACTTACGAGCTGGTACTCGCGACGCATGACGTTGGGGACATCCATGTTGTGGGTGGAGGGGGAAAGATCCTCAAGCTTCTTGCCGGTGAAGATGTCGAGGGCGACCAAGTGGACCTTTGCGTGGCCGTGCTTGCCAGTCTTGGAGGTAGACATGTCGACGATCTTGCAAGGGCGGCCCTTGATGACGACGTGACCGTTCTTCCTCAGAGCAGAGCACTGCATAGGGTAGGTGGCAGACGCACCGGCGTCGGTGGACTCGAAGGTGTGCTCATGCTGCAAGAGACGGACATTAGCAACATGCGACAAGCCCAGAGGCAAAGTACGAATGGCGATCGAGACAGAAGATGGGATCGGAGAGGACTGATGTAGTTGCCGACGGCGTTCGTTGAGCGTGCGTGTGCTGCGTCAAGCAGTGGTGCGTCGAAGCAACCGCGGGGCTCACCCAATGCGGGGTGGTGGTGGTGGTGGTGGTTTTTTCGCCCCAGCATCGGCCATGGCAGCGGCCACCAGACAAGCAAGAAGAGGAGCGCTTGCGCATGTTACTCACCTGAGAGTCGTCGGCCATTTTGAAGGATTGACTTGAAGAAATTGTCTAGAGATCGAAAACGGAGATGTCGACGGATCAAGGGCGATACCCAGCGAAGACGACTGCTTTTATTTTTGAGGGGGGGAAGTTGTGTAAGAAAGGGAAGCGGGCTGAGGGGGGGAACGGAGGGGAAAAAGAGGGAAGGCGAAGCGGGAGTAGATAATTTTTTTTCCTGGTTTTATTATTGGGTTTTTCCCCCTAGGTCCAGATTCGCGCCCCTCTCCGGCCTATCTCAGGCGCTGTGTGGCGCTTGACAGTGAAAAAAAAGGTGGAGTGTGGGTACCGACACCTACCTATTTTTCAGATTGAATCTGCCTCTGTGCCCCTCCTCTCGAGCAGCCTTCGAGCGACGGGACCCTTGGGCCCATGGGACTGTGCTGGCCGCCCGCAGTCACTCACCGCAGGCACCCTCTCCGTCAGGTGCACCAGAGAGCTAGGTAGGTAGAGCAGCTTCAAATTCCGTGGCGACAATTCAAGTCTCAATCACTACTTTTTCTCTCTCCCTTTATTTCCTCTTTTTTGGTCCTTCTTCTTCCCTCCCTTTTTTCCCACCCTGACGTAAGGCCGTCTTACAAGTTACTAACTACCTAGTTCTAACCGCGCGCCATCCTGGCCGGTCTCCTCCATCTCTCCTTGGGAACGTGAGCCTCTGAAGGGAGGGTGATTGCACGGCATGTGCGCAAATCCCCCCCAAACGAGGCCATCTGCTGTTGCGACCTGGGTCTGCCTCTTTCGTCTCTGCGAATGAGCACCGCTTGGTCGGAAACCGTAACAGAGCTGCGACCCAGACCCCTCGAGTGTACGGAAAAACTTGAGGCCCTTTGCCTCACGCAGCCAGAATCAAGAAACCGGATTGGTTGACTTGGAGATGTCGCGGATTCTGCTCAATGTAGGTTTGCAGCACTCTCCGGATGCGCTGTTCCAATCTGTTTATGCGCATGCCCAATCTTGCCCCGCACGTTTGCCCCAGCCCATGTGCACCGCTATCTGTCAGTCTTCCCAAACGCTGCCCCGCACTTTTGTACTTGTACCTAGGTAAGGTACCTAGGTAGCTAGGTAGCTTACCTTACCACCTTAAGGTGCATGCCTACGCTAAGGCACCTACCTACCCAAGGTAAGGTTCCCAAGGCTCCAGGCCTAGAGGCTCCAGGCCTAGAGGCTAGAGCACCTCCCTGAGGCACCGCGCCACAAGGAGAGGCTTCCGGGATACGTATCTTCTGTGGCTGAGAAGCTAGGTCGGTCTCTACTGTCCAATCAGAACACACCACCTTCCAAGAAGCCTCCCAGCCTCGTACGGCGTGCTCCTGGCCAACATCACAGTCAACGTATCCTGAATAAGACAGCTCTCGACCGCTGATCCACATCCACCGATCGCAAACACTCGATGACATGGTGTCCATCCCTACCACCCAGATTGCTTCGTAGCCTCCTCTCACCACAAGCTCACCATGTGGCTTGACCGGCTTGCAGCGCAGTCGAACCCGTCCCCATCCTCGTCGCAGCCCAGCAGCCGGCCATACTCTCCCCTGCCGCGGCGAGCTTCCAACAGTCCTTACGTCACATCGCAACGACCCGGCGTCGCGTCGAGAGGCTCGACCCTCTCCGTCGCCTCCAATGATTCTTCGACCTCATTTTTGGCCTCCCGCAAAGTTAATGGCTCCGGCCTCAAACAATCTCAGACGACTTACGATGGACCCGACTCTCTCGAGATCTTGGGGCACATTCTAAACCCCACATCAGTCTCAAGTGCTATCCCGAATGGACCGACTGGGACCATAAATGAAAAGGATCTTGAGTTGGACTTTGATTTTGAGGGTTTAGGTCTGCGAGAGCTTGCAAACAACGCTACCACGGATGCGGACGATGCGGGCAGTTACCGTCGGCAGACTGCAGAAGAGTGTATGGCGTCCACCCGATGGTATTAATTGTGTTCCAGCATGCTGACTCTTGTGTGAAGTCGAAACAAGCAAAGCTCAATTTGAAGACCTACACCGGTCTATTGCGGCATGTGACGGCGTCCTCAGCTCGGTCGAAGCCAACCTAACGAGCTTCCGTAACGATCTCGCGACAGTCTCCGCAGATATAGAATCCCTGCAGCCTCGCTCAGCAGCACTCAACGTTCGCCTTGAGAATCGGAAAGCGGTCGAGAAAGCCTTTGAGCCGGTTGTCGAAGAACTGAGTGTTTCCCCCCACGTGGTGTCCAAAATATCCGAAGGCCACATCGATGAAACATGGGTTAAGATGCTGGGGGAAGTAGACAAGCGAGCGACTGCATACAAAAACAACATGTCCAGTCCACGGAAGAGCAAGGCTTGGGCAGACCTCGGCCCTTTGTTGGAGAAGCTTACACTGAAGGCCGTCGAACGGATACGTGATTTTATAGTGGCCCAGATCAAGGCGCTGCGATCCCCTCACATCAACGCCCAAATCATCCAACAACAAAATTTCGTCAAGTTCAAAGAACTCTATGCCTTTCTCCATAAGCACCATTCAACACTCGCCGAGGAGATTAGTCAAGCCTACATGAATACTATGAGGTGGTACTACGCAAATCAGTTCTCTCGGTATCAGAAGGCACTGGACAAACTGAAACTACACATCCTCGACAAAAACGATGTTCTTGGACATGAAGAAACATCACGAAGAGCGACAGTGCTGTCCGCTACGAAACCGGTCGGGCCGCCCCATGACGCTTTTAACTTGGGACGTCGAATCGACCTGCTGAACACCAGCAACCAATCAGCCATCTCTTCCTACCTGGCCGAAGAAGATCAAACCACGCATTATATTGAAGTACCCTTCAGGAACTTCAACTTGGCACTAATAGACAACGCTACTGCAGAATACACTTTCCTAGCAGCCTATTTCTCACCTCCCTTGTCCTTGAAGGCTGTATCGCGACAGTTCAACTACATCTTCGAGCCAACCTTCTCTTTGGGCCAGACGCTCACTAAGACGCTTGTCACCGATACCTACGACGCGCTAGGCCTTTTGCTTTGCATCCGGATAAATCAGCATTTGGCATTCGAGCTTCAGAGGCGCAAAATTCCGGCCGTTGACAGCTACATCAATATGACGACCATGCTATTGTGGCCGAGGTTGCAGGTCGTCATGGATCATCACTGCGAGTCGGTGCGGCAGTTGACAAACTCTCTCCCTACCAAGGCAAGGCCTGCGGACCAAAATAAGTTGTCTGCGGCACCTCACCTGGTTACGCAGAGATTTGGCCAGATCTTGCAGGGAGTGCTGGCGCTCAGCGCTGAAGCTGGGGACGATGAGCCCGTCGTCACCAGCCTGCGTCGACTGCGGTCAGACGCGGAAGCATTTCTGACACGCTACAGCCTGTCGTTCAGCGACAAGCGAAAACGCGAACGGTTCTTGTACAACAATTACTCGTTGGTGTCAACCATCATCAGCGACGTGAGTGGGAAGCTGGCCACGGAGCAGCAGGATCATTTTGAGGGCCTCAAGGCAACATTCCAAGAGGGCGCTTGAAATCGGACGGAAGACAGTGTTTGGCGTATGCGTGGCGTCGGGTGCTCATGCGAAATGGAATATCATATGTGCCGTAGTTATTCTCTGCTACTGTGGGATCTGAATTTACATGACGAGGTACTTCTTCTCGTGTCCGTCCAGAAATTATCCAGTTCTGTCTAAAAATCATAGCTCCACCTTATGCCATTTGTCCATTTGCTATACACGGCGGCCAACTGCAAGATCGGGCTGGAATTCCGGCGCAAATACACGGCCACCAGCCCGACAACGACTGCCAGGCCTGCTGCTGCGGTCCCCTTTCTGTGTGCCCAAAGAACTTTCATGATCTTTTGCCGGCGTTCCGAAGCGCGAAGCTCGGCCATTTGCTTCTGAAAGTAAGCATGCCCCTCCTCCATTGTTTGCTCTGCGCAGACCTCGACTGAGCGCGCTGTTTTCAATGAGCTTGCTTTAGATATCCTGCGCCAGCCGGGCAAAGTCTCGGGAGGATACCGTTCGTAGAGAACAGTCGTGCTGTTGATTAGCGCCTCGAGGTCCATTTTCTGCGGGACCTTGGAGAGTATAAGGTGTAGCATGGAAGCATCGTCCTCGTCGTTGTCGAAAAGCTCCTCTCGTCTGTTCATGACGATCTGGACGAACATATATACGCTGAAGACGGGCTCTCGGGTAAGTAAAATGTCGAATAGACGGGCAATATCGCCATATGCCTGGATATCGTGGGCATACATCGTGAGTGTGCCCGCCAAGGCGTAGAAAGGCTCGGTACCCGAGAGGTGTCGTTTCAGTTTCGGGTCTGCCGCACCGAGGATATCGGGTATCAGCCGGAGCTGCGCGACCGTCGGCTCAAGATTGGTGAGCATAAAGTCGCGGATGCGAAGGACGGAGAGCCGCGAGACGAGACGAGCGCGCCATGGCGGCTCGAGTACGAGCAAGAATACCTGGCAGATGTCGTGGTACCCTTGAAAGTAGCAAAGATAAGGGTACCGCCGAAGGACCTCAGTAATGAGTTCAGATAATTCGCTCTTATTCTTCTCGAGTTCGGCATCGGATTGGTCTGTATGGCTATGATCAGCTCCATCGTTGCACTGCCAGGGCCATGAGTTGCGGGACTGTTGAGTTAAGAATATCATACGGTTGGGGTAGTATATGAAGGCCCTGTTGACGTCTAACTGGACCTGCTCCTCGTCTCTGTGGCACGGCAATCTTTTCCAGCCCCCCCTCTCGTCTGTAGTATCCTTGAAGTCTTCGCTGTCTGTAAGGCCCAGGAGAATCGGCCCTGCATGCCACCATGCTCTGTTAGTTTCTCAGATATTGCGGGGTGCCGGCGCCTAGTGGCTGTTGGAACTAACATGCTTTGCGTCGCAAATGGTCGGTGAGGAATCCGCCTGCCGTACTGGCCAGACGCTCGAGGGCCTCGATGTTCCGCCACTTGCATGCGTCGAGAATCTCGTCCGTTTTGCTACGGGAATAATCGGCCGTGCCATCGGTTTGTTCGGGTTCGTGACTGCCGGGACCCTGCGGCTGCTCACCAACTATCAGGTTCGCCTCCATGGAGCGAGCAACGGTGCTCTCTGGGTCGTTGTGTGGTCGACGGACAAGGTGATGTTGGACATACACACGAGGTGGTTCAAGCTGCGAGGATGGATGCCGTCTAGCGTTGCCGCCACTAGTTGAATGGTGGGAATTTCAAGCTAGAGGATCTCGGGTGGCAGGTTCAGCTCGAGATTGGCGAACTGCCCGTTCAATGAAGAGGCAAGTCGTTGTCAGTGACAAGCTGCCAGAATGACGGAATGCCTCCACAGCGGAACTCTGGCGCGCCGCCGGGGGCATCTGTTGTGTGTCAGGACACGGACGGCACCAGGCCCCACGATTAGCGGGACGGGACGCACAGGCTTTTTCTTTTTAACCTGGCACGTGCCTTCCTGTGTAAAGAGTAATACCTACCCAGGTATCACTGCTTGTGCTCAAATGGTCTGCACGAGGACAACGGTACCGGCCACATCACATACCTAGGTAGGTACCTGAGGTAGGTAGGTAGGTACCTAGGTAAGTTCGCAACGTCCGGGCAACCACGGCGGTAGCACTGGAAGGACCCAGGTCCGGGCTTACCGTCCCTTTAGTGCCCTAAGGGCCCTGCCGCAATCTTCCATATGCCCGTGGCGGTCTGACACACTCTAAGGTACCTAGTACTTATTGGAGCTACAAATACCTGAAGCGCCCAACGGTCGATTGGCAGCCACATCTTCGAACATACCTTATCCACATAACGATTTAGCGCTTGGAGATTTCGTCGAGGCCAGGGATTAAAAGCAAGCCTGGCTGGAACCCGACAGATCACAAACGGTCGATCTGGCTGGAGAATCTCGCACGACCGACTACGTACGTAGGTTGGCCCTTGGTTTCGATATGCGTAATCGCTTGACGGAGCAAGCTCCGCGGGATACATGTTCCAAAGCTCTGGCGCATGCCCTTCCTGCTATCAGAAAGGGCCAGCCATGGGGAACCCGGGGGAAGAGGCCGTCGCATGTGGTTTGGACGGGAAGGGGGGTTCCATGTCTTGCTTAGCGACCTGGTTGTCTTGATCATGTTACGGCAAGGCAAGCAGTTTCTTGTTAGTGCGCGTGGCCGGACAGGACAGTCCCCCTGCCCCGGTCAGCCACGAGGATCTCACAGAGGTTAGGTAACCTAGGTAGGTAGGCACCTTAAGTATGTACCTACGTAAGGTAGGTAGGCACCTGCCCTGGGCCCGCAGCCATGGAATCTGATGACCGGCATTTTAGCGTCAGGACGTGCCCTCTTGTAAATGGTGCCTACTACGCAGTAGGGAGGTAGGTACTTGAGGTAAGGTAGGTAGGTAAAGTAGGTGTAGGTAAGGTTCCATGCTTCAAGTAACTGCCCGTCTTCTTCAGCGGCCGTCCGTGTCGTTCATTGTCTCCATGTCTGGACAAGCACAGACAGCGGGCTACCTTCAACGGCATCAGCCCGGCCAGTCGTCTCCCCGGGCGCATCTGGCTCCACTGGCTAACTTACCTTACCTTGCCACAAAACGTCACATTCCGCGGCCCTTGGCCGAGTACCGTCCCGGTGGAGCGCCCTGAGACGCACATCATCGTCAAGACAACCTGGCCCGGGAATCACTCGGCCAGGATGGGAACACTTCGCAACACATCCAGTTGCCTGCCTCGGAAGTCCGAGCTCCCCCGTTGTCTACCTTGCCTCGGGTGAGGTGCAATAGCAATCTTCCACTGGACAACAATACACCCGACTACGACACGAGGCGAGGTAGGGCAGCGTCAGGTTGCAGTATCTGCGGCCTTGCACGGTGGAACTTCACTGGTGGAGTGCTCGAGGTCAAAAACGTGGGGCCCCACCAAACTACTCTTAAACCAACCTCTGCTCCGCATGGCCGTGCCAACCTCCGCCTCAACGATCTGCTCCTCTCATCTCCTCAGTTTGCCCTGCCCTACGGACACGCCGGGGCATTCTCCTCGTCATCGCCAGTGTCAGACTAGTCGTCCCATCGTACGGCCGATAGACGGGTATCTCGCTCTCTGTGCCTGCAGGGACCGCTCTTTCAGATTTCGGCGCCCCTGTTAAATGCCCTCGTCGCTCCCGGCGTCATTCCGAGTCACGTCTGGCCCCGGCCTCGCGCTCCTCGCCGTCCTGCAACCTTCCCTCAACTGACCGCCCCTGAATCTCGCACAGCCATGGTGAAATAACATGATTTGTCGAAATGGCTCTTCAGACAAACGTGTTTAGAAATGGTGAGTGGGTGACGGAAACTGTCGACCTCAAAACCGTCCTGAGGGGTTCGACTGCCGCTGCGACGCCAGCCGCCCCACCTCTCTCAACCCCGCCAAACTGCGGCGTTCTGACTAGGACCATCATCGAAAGTCCCATTGCTCGATGGGTGCTTCCTGCTCTCTTGAGGTCGGCTCATCACAACGATGTTGCCTTCGTGGGCGTGAGTCTTCTTCTTTCCCCATCCAGTCTGTTGGCCTGTGCGCCTGGACGCCCGCCTAACGCTGGCTTCATTTCACACCGAGCACCCTGTCATCCGTCCTTCGTAAACCGCTGACCCGTTCAGGATCGTTATGTGAGCATCAGCGAATTGCGGAAAGACGGACAGCTCCAAGAGGTTCTTCGAAAGAACGACTTCGGTTGCCGCATCCGAAATGCCTGTGTTATTGGAAACAAGTACGAGCGCTTTCGTGCCGCTGCCGAGGAGGCTGGTGTCGACCACATCAAGAGCGAAGATGAAGACGACGACACGCACATGGCCGACTCCGCCGCCGCTCCTGGCGTCATGGGTCCCCACGGATTACTGCCCCCCCACCTCTTGCTTCTTGTCCTCGAATCCGGCACCTTTGTCTTTCTATTCATCAGGAGAGACCTATACGGCAGGCTTGAATTTGTCACATCACCGTTCCACAATCCGGCGAGGAGGCTAGGCCATTATTTGGGGTTTCATGTGGCTGTGGATCCCAGGTCTCGTTACGTTGCTGTCGCGGATGCCCAGAACAAATTTGTCGTCTACGAGCTTGAATCCATGGAGGTCATGGGTGACCAATACATGCGCCACAAGTCCATTACCCCGGTCAAAACCCATCACCCCCGTGCAGTTCAAGGCACCATCCTGAAGATGGAGTTTCTCTATCCTCGACCCGAGGACCAATACCACGTCATTCTTCTCATCGTCGTCGCCAAGAACGACAAATCAAAGATGGTAATTTATGAGTGGGAGCGCGGAGATGATCTTAGTCAAGTGTTTGCCGAAGAAAAGCGCGGCCATCGCATACGGCCAGAACACCGCATGCCACTGCTGGTTGTTCCATTGACGGTGCGAAGTTCGTTCCTCGTTGTTTCTGAGAACGCCTTCGGCATCTGCAAAGATCCTCTACAAGAGCCCCCAGACATTGGTGATGTTTATCCTTTTGATCCGAAAGATCATCCAACGACTCGCTTCCACCATGGAATTGGCGTGCCTCTGTGGACAGCCTGGGACAGGCCCGTACGCAGACGAGGCTACTACGACACGAACGATCATATTTACCTGGCTCGAGAGGACGGGGTCATCGTCTACTTCGAGTTCAACACTTCAGATGTTCTCGGTGCGTCTATGAACGTGGGTAATTGCAATTGCAACATTTCCAGCGCCTTCACCACCATGTACGATGCCTACTCCGACTTCGCCATCGTTGCTGGAGACTCGGGCCCTGGCATGGTTTTCCAGGTATGTCTCTGCATCGCAAGAAACGTTGAAAGGTGGTATCTGACAACTTATCCCAGCTCAAACCTCGACAGCGTATAGTTGAGCTTGGGCCAATTCCAAACTGGGCATGTACTGTTGACTTCGCAACCACAGATGAATTCGCAACTTGGAATCCTCAAGCAGGAAATCGAGGCAAACCAGTTATGTCCTGGCGGGAGCGTTCATTGGACCATTTGGCGCCTCCTGACAGGATTTTGTGCGCCTCTGGAAACGATCCTCAAGGCAATATAACTGAACTACGCTACGGGCTCCCTGCGAACATTATTTCGTACTTCGAAACACATCCGACGAAAAGAGCCTGGATTTTCCAGACTAATCACGACTGTTGGCCGTTCCAGATGCTCATGACTAGCCCAGGTACATCGGATGTCTTATTGGTATCGGCCGATCTCGCTCAGGCGGAAATGGCAGAGCCTGCCGCAACTCAACTCGACACGATGTCTCGAACGCTGGCAGCAGTCCAGGGCCCAGACGGGACCATCATACAAGTGTCTGAGACCTGCATCACCATCATGGGCTCTGTCCACAGGTACGTCTGCTTTTGACGAAGATTCAGGCGAGAGATGGGACGCTTGTGCCCTGGCCTCACCCTAATCTGGTCTTTTCAGTGTAACCGGAAGTTAACACATTTACAGCGAGAAACGCCCATATACTGACTTTCAAGCCATTGCCGGAGTAGTCGAGCACGCTGCTGTCAGGGGGAACCATATTTGCATTTCGGTATTTGCAGAGTCCGGCTTTCAGATTCATACCTTTCACGCCAAGGACGCTACAATATCTTTCAGAAAGACCTACACGGTCGACGGCGACGTCACATGCCTCGCTCTATGTTGCATTGGTGGGCAAGATTGTCTGGTTGTGGGGCTGTGGCAGCACAACAGTCCTTGGCTAGCTATCTATGCGGTCGATGTACCAACAAACTCACCCGTGTTGATACGACTGAACACTGGTACGTGAATCCAATTCCAAGTAAAGTTGCCTGCGCTGACACGTGTCTTTCATTAGATGAGGAAGTCGCCGATGTAGACCAACCAGATGCGATGGACATCACTCCAACTCTCGAGCTCATCAACACTATTGCGGTGGTGAGTGAAGCAGCCCAGAAGACAAGCCTGGCTCTGGGATCTCGAAGTGGCCATCTGGTCACGGTACAATTGGACGGCCCTGCTCCCTTCCGCCGACGTGTCTGCAGAGAAAGGCTGGGCACCGTTGCCGCTGAAGTGTTTCCGATCAATACACCCTTTTTGTCAGGGGCAATCTTGGTCTGTTGCAATGATGCTTTGCTCCTTTTTCGAGATTACGATGCAAAACGGCCAGGTCTTTTTGCGACTAGACATCGAGTATGGGTCACAGATCTGAAAGACCCGACGACGGCATCGGTACCCGTCATCTCGGCGACCAGTATACCGAGCGATTATGGCAACGGGAACCGCATGCCATTGGTGCTTCTCTCCGGAGAGCGTATCTCATTCACAGAACTGTACCTCCAAGACGGGCCGGTGCCTAGACACCTGCCGCTGCCAGGGACGCCTACGAAGGTACTGTACTCCAAGATACTGCAATGTCTGGTCATTGCAATCCTTGTTGGCGACCAGCCGAACATAATATTCATGGATGCCGACACTGGAGAAGATCTCTCATACCCGGCCGACAAGAACGGTAACCACTTAACGTTCATTGGCGGTTTGGGAGGTCACGGTGATAGAATACTCGCGGTATACGAGTGGCTATTCACCCAGGACGGAATGACCTTCCATTATCTAATTGTCACTACCAAAGCTGGGCGCCTTCTATTGGTAACTCCAACGAAGGAAGACATTCGAGATTCTGAAGGAAACAGGCGGAGGAGGATTCGTTTCGTTACGCGGTACAAGACGAGAGAGGACGCACCCATATGCTCCATCGTCGGGGAGAACGAAGGCATCGTGTACTGCGCTGGCAAGACACTTTATTGGGAGGTTCTTGATGCAGCCGAGAAGAAGCTGGTCAAGAAGAAGAGCTACGAACTGAACTCCCCCGCCCTCTCACTGCGGATTGTAAACGGCAAAATCTACGCCCTCACCTTGAGCGACTCATTGGTGGTCATAGATCACAAGGCCGATCACCAAAACGATGAGATGAAGCTCATTCACGTGGACCAGAGGAGCCGGAAGTCAAGTGACTTTTTCGATATGGGAGACTGCATAGACGGGCCGCTGGCTTGGCCTGTGACTCTGCTCTGTGGCATGAACCGTGACTTTGCAGCGGTCTGGACACCGTGGCAGCAGCGAGACAAGGAGTTGCAGCCCGTGGCTGATGGTTTTCTTCCCGCCAGCGTCAGGAAACTCGGGCGTGGGCGTGTGCGGCCCGAATGGGTGGCGGCGGAGCACATCCCACGATACGGCAGCATACCCAGCACGGTGGATGGAGCCGAGGTGCTGGGCTTGTGTCTCGATGGGACGGTGCTGCACTTCAGCCTGCTAAATATTCAAGCATGGCGCTTCTTGCGACTTGTACAGAATCTAGCGTTAAGGAGTCGCCTGCTCTTCCCCTACAGTTACGAGATCTCGCTCCTAGACGACGAGGAGTACGACGCGGAGGCAAGGGAGACACCAAGGTCGATGAAGCATATTGATGGTGACTTGCTGCAGCGATGCGCTGACAAACGTGCGCTGGAGAAAATCATAGCAGAAGACAGTAACATGGATCTGTTGCGAGAGTATCTGGACGACCTGGACGATGGAAGGTGGACGGCGCCTTTCCAAGAGGCCAACGACGTCTCGAGGTACTTCGCCTTGGCGTATGAGATTCTGGACTACTATCTGAAGCCTGTCTTGTGAGCCACGGTCAATACAAGCTTGGCCTTTCGTAACAGGATATGAAGAGGGAGCGGGTACACTGGGGGGGTGTTGTGCAAGGGATTTCAAAACAAACGGATAGATGCGCTACATTCCTCGTCAAATATTTACATAAGTCAGGTCTGTCTCAATTTCGCAGCACAGAGAGTAGCATCAACAGGTGCATGTCTGCGTGATCAAAACTACCTAGGTGGTGTGGAGACCGACGCCTGGCGGTGCACTGGCGAAATTTAGGTGGCCTAAGCGTCGTGCGTGTTTGCCCTATTCTCGCCCCTCCTCAATCCTCCCACAGCAGCCTCTAGCTGCAGAAGTGCTGGCCTGGATAGTCAACTAAAGCAGATTTCTAGGTACCTAGGTAGTTATAACAGAAGGCCTGCAGGTACTCAAGATAGCCAGGTGGGCAGTGCACGACCTGTCCCGAGTACCTACTCAAGGTACCTTCAGGTACCTAGGTAAGGTAAGGTGAGGTTCTTTAGCTCCCCGCCACTCCCCCGTAGCACACAACCTGATGCACCACTAAGTATCTTAGGTAAGTACTTGGTCTGTCACAACCCCCCAGCCCAAACTTTGCCCCGCAGTGAACCGATCTTGCCTCTGTGCCATTTACCCCCCCCCCCCGGACCAAGAACGTCAAAGGCCGTGGACTTTTCATCCAAGCCGACAAAAAAAAAAAAACCAAAAAAAGTATTTCGCCGGCCGTATTATGTCGGGTCACATTATTTGCAGCGGAAATCATCGTCTCTTACTTTCGGTTTTTGTTGTGCAAGGTCGTCGAAGAGCTTTTTCTTCTCCGCGAGCCACCTAAAATCCAACCCCACCCATTCAAGGGAATTTCCATCGATTCTGCTCGCTGTTCGAGATCGCCCACAACCGGCAACTTTTTTTTCTTCTGCACTGGTCAACACCCATTGAACGCAGTATATCACAGTGATTTTTTCGTCACCTTAATCGGAAGCCGCAAAAATGCCTCCCAAGAAGAAGGGAAACAAGGCCAGGGCCAACGATGACTGGGAAAACGAGCTCGGCGAGAGCATCGCCCCCGCCAGCGCCACCACCCCAGACGCTGACGCCGAAAAGCCAGCCGACGACGAAGACGAGGGCGGCGTCGGTGGCCTGATGGCTACCATGCGCAAGAATAGGGAAAAGAGAAAGAAGAAGGGTATCGAAGATACGACCGTCGAGCCGGCTACCGAGCCCGAGCCTCAGCCCAGCCTCACCGAGAAGGCACCACAAGAAGCGACGATGGATGACGAGTTTGCTTTGCCCGAGAAGAAGGGCAAAGGTGGCAAGGGCAAGCAAGCTGCTGCTACTGCTGCCGCCAAGGCCAACGATGACGACGACGACACTGGCGGCCGCGTATTGACTAAGGCCGAGAAGGAGAAGCTGAAGAAGGAGAGGGAGAAGCAGCGTAAGAAGGAGCAGGTAGGCTTTTGGCCCGTGTTCACCTTTCATGCCACCTGTTTACTGACTATGATATGTACAGGCTGCGAAGAAGAAGGGCGCTGCCCCAGTCCAGAAGGCCGCCGAACCCGCCAAGGCGGCTCCCGAGAAGAAGGAATCTCCTGCGCCCGCTGCTGCCGTTGCGCCCGCGGACGAGAAGTCTGGCAAGAAGAAGAAAATTCCGGCTCATCTTGCCATGATCCAGAAACAACAAGAGGAGCTGCGCCGCAAACAAGAAGAAGAGACCCGTATGGCAGAGGAGGAGAAGGCGAGAATCGCCGAAGAGGAGCGCCGCTTGGAGGAAGAGATCAAGAAGAGGGAGGAGGCCAAGGCCTTGAAAAAGCAAAAGGAAAAGGAGAAGATTGAACAGCTCAAGAAGGAGGGCAAGTTCATGACCAAGGCCCAAAAGGAGGAGAAGGCCCGCAACGAGCGTAAGCTGCAGCAGATGCTTGCTGCTGGTATCAAGGTCGGTCCCGCCGAAGAGGGCTCTGAGAAGAAGAAGGTTGTCTACGACAACAGGAAAAAGGGAGGCCGAAAGGCGCAGGACAAGGTGAGAATGCAGTCACGCCTGCATCATTGGCCGTTGATGAATGACAATCTAATGACCCCTAGATCGACGAAGAGAAGGCTCTAGCTGAAGCCGCCGAGCGCGCCAGACAGCAGGCTGAGAAGCTCGCCAAGGAAGCTGAGGAGAAGGCGGCGAGAGAAAAGGCCGAGGCTGAGGCTGCCGAGGCCAAGAAGAAGGCTGCCGATGTCAGCGATCTGGAAGATGACTGGGAGGCTGCCGCCGCTGCCGATGAGGACGATGTCAAGGACAGCTGGGACGCCGACTCCGATGACGAGCAGGAGAAGAAGGAGGCTGCTAAGGCTGCGGGCAAATCTGCCAAGAAGGATGATGAGGAAGAGGACGATGAGTCCGAATCCGAGTCCGAGTCTGATGATTCCGAGGACGAGAGAGAAACCGCAGCCCGCCAGGCCGAGCTTCAGCGCAAGAAGGAGGCTGCGGAGCGTCGCGAGAAGGCTCACCAGGCTGCTCTGGCTGCCCGATCCAAGGACAATCTCCGATCTCCTATTTGCTGTATTCTTGGCCACGTCGATACCGGAAAGACCAAGCTTCTCGACAAGATCCGTCAGACAAACGTGCAGGAGGGCGAAGCCGGAGGTATTACTCAGCAGATTGGTGCCACTTACTTTCCGGTCGAGGCCATCAAGCAAAAGACTGCTGTCGTCAACCCCGACGGCGATTTTGAGTTCAAGGTTCCCGGCCTGCTGGTTATCGATACCCCTGGTCACGAGTCTTTCTCCAACTTGCGATCTCGTGGTTCTTCTCTTTGCAACATTGCCATTCTCGTGGTCGACATCATGCACGGTCTTGAGCCGCAGACTTTGGAGTCCATGAGAATGCTGCGTGAGAGAAAGACTCCCTTCGTCGTCGCTTTGAACAAGATCGATCGTCTTTACGGCTGGAAGAAGATCGACAACAATGGCTTCCAGGAGAGTCTGGCCCTGCAGCCCAAGAGCGTCCAAAACGAGTTCAAAAACCGTCTGGAGCAGACCAAGCTGGCTTTCGCCGAGCAGGGTTTCAACGCAGAGCTCTTCTACGAGAACAAGTCTATGGCCAAGAACGTCTCCCTTATCCCAACTTCCGCCCACACGGGCGAGGGTATCCCGGACATGCTCAAACTCATTGTTCAACTTACTCAGGAGCGCATGGTCGGATCTCTCATGTATCTCTCCGAGGTCCAGGCTACTGTTCTCGAAGTCAAGGCCATCGAAGGTTTCGGTATGACCATCGATGTCATTTTGTCCAACGGCATTTTGCGCGAGGGCGACAGGATAGTCTTGTGCGGTGTAGAGGGAGCCATCGTTACAAACATCCGTGCCCTGTTGACACCCGCGCCGCTCCGTGAACTTCGTCTGAAGTCCGCTTACGTGCATAACAAGGAGGTCAAGGCTGCCTTGGGTGTCAAGATCAGCGCTCCTGGTCTCGAAGGTGCCATTGCCGGTTCTCGCCTGATGGTCGTTGGCCCTGATGATGACGAGGACGACTTAATCGACGAGGTCGAGTCTGACCTCGCCACTCTGTTCAGCAGAGTCGAGAAGACTGGCCGTGGTGTTAGCGTGCAGGCCTCCACCCTCGGCTCCCTCGAGGCCTTGCTCGACTTCCTCAAGGACTGCAAGATTCCGGTTGCCAACGTCGGAATCGGTCCTGTCTACAAGCGTGACGTCATGCAAGCTGGTATCATGCTGGAAAAGGCCGCAGACTTTGCGGTGATGCTCTGCTTCGACGTCAAGGTTGACAAGGAAGCACAGGCATACGCTGACGAAGTCGGTGTCAAGATCTTCACCGCGGACATTATCTATCATCTCTTTGATGCTTTCACGAAGCACATGGCCGAACTATTGGAGAAGAAAAAGGAAGAGTCCAAGATGTTGGCTGTCTTCCCCTGCGTCCTCAACACGGTCGCCGTCTTCAACAAGACCAACCCAATTGTCATCGGTGTCGATGTCGCTGAGGGACAACTCAAAATCAACACGCCCATCGCGGCTGTCAAAACGAACGCGGTCACGGGCGTGAAGGAAGTCATCAATCTGGGCAGAGTGTAAGTTTCCTGCTTGTCTCAACCTGAATGCCCTTCCGTATTGCTGCGGTTGTCTAATTTTCCATTAGGACTTCAATCGAGCGTGATCACAAGCAAGTCCCTGTGTGCAAGAAGGGTCAACCTTCCGTGGCTGTTAAGATTGAGATGGGCGGCCACCAGCCGACTTACGGCCGCCAGCTTGAGGAGAACGACACATTGTACAGTCTCATCTCGCGTGCCAGTATTGACACCCTCAAAGAGTTCTACCGCAAGGACGTCAGCACCGACGAGTGGCAGCTCATCATTAAGCTCAAGCCCCTCTTTGACATCCACTAACTCGATAGCGAGCTTATTGGATTCGGGTTGCGTGTCTAAATCTATGGTGGACGTAAAGAAAGGTTCATCTAGCAGCGATGCGAGGGAAGTGAGAGGACAAAAACAGCTTGCGTAGCATGGCACGGATGATGTGTTGATGGATGGACGAATGGATGGCAAGACGAAAGAAGCTCTGTTTTTTGTGTATGGGATTCTCATCTTTCTTTTCCTTCCCCCCTCCCCCCTCCACAAGAGCCTCCCCAAAAGCATCTATTCTCGCGGTCATTCTGAGGGTTGCAAAAGCAAAGATTTTTTAAGAGAGGAGCAAAGAAAAGAAAAAACCTCGATGGTCCATCGTTACATTTGCATTCCAGGTCTCGTTGCTCCTTGCGTTGCTCCTTTCTGGGTTTGCATTATGTTCTCCCAGATAGGCTTGAAGTCTTCGCTAGAACTTTCGAGGGGCCTGGATTTGGACTCTTTCCTCGGCATACAGCCATTCAACTCACTCCCTTATCAAGAGCGCATGGCGAGAGAGAGAGAGAGAGAATGGTGTGTCTGCGTGGCCAAAACTGCCAGTTTTGCGGTTTGGTGAAACAAACACTCCGACTTGATGACATAATTCACCATGTAAAACGAACGTCCTTATCCGAAGGGGCAAAGGGGGCCCAGTCTTCCAGCTTCGCCACTCCTGTGGTTGCAAATACCAAGAGACAGACGACCCGAGTTCGGGATCATCCACGACACTCAAATGGCCCCAATATCATCAAATTATCTTGTCATTGCTCTCATTCCATGATAGCCGTCGAAGCTGCTCTAGCCTAATAAACCTGTGTGTGCCAACCCGAAAGAAACCATAACTTGGGTCTATTCTATCTTCTTCGTTGCCTCTCACACTCTCTCTCTCTCTTGTCATCACGCGTTCAAAGGCCTGTTAAGTCCACGGGATTCTATTTCGTGCCCTCGCCAGCCTCCTCAACCTCGGGCTTCGCACCGTCCGCGTCCGTCATCTCCTCGTCCTTGGGAGGTTGAGTGGCCTTGTCGGCCTCGGCAGCCTTGCGAGCCTCCTCCTCGGCGGCACGCTTAGCGGCCTTCTCAGCCTCTACCCTCTCCTGGACGATACGACGCTCCTCCTCGACCTTTTCGAAGTGGCGCTGAACAATCGGTCCGGCCATGGCGCGGATCTCGTCCAACTTGGCGACGTACACAGCCTTAGTGGTATCGTCACCCTCATCGTAGAGCCAGTCCTATTTTTCATGAGTTAGTCCACCCCCATCCCTGTTAAGAAAGAATGTAATCGATGCCACTTACCTCGCTCTGCTCGAGCTTTTCGCGGATCTTGGCCTTCTCCTCGTCGCTGGCAAACTCGGCGTACTGGTCGTCGAGCTTGTTGCGGAGATCGTAGATGTAAGCCTCCAGCTCGTTCTTCTTCTCTTCGGTGTCGGCGACGAGCTTGTCCTCCATAACCATGGCCGCCTCTTTCTCAAAAAGAGAGGTCCTCGCGGTCTCAGAGAGCGATGCCGTACCGCTGACAATGGGCAGATCACCCTTGCGGACCTGCTTCTTGACCTTGCGGGTCTTCTTGGGGGCGTCATCCTTCTTGTCAGTGTCCATGGCCTCATGGGACAAGTACGTTAGCTTCGTAGGTTCTTCAACTTCTTCGATGGAAACGCTAGGAGGGAGGAAACGAGACTCCGGTTCAGCATCGTGGCGGCGACGCTTCATCGGCGACCCCACAAAGCCTCCCAACCTTGTAGACAATATATCGGAATGAGGTGCTACAAAACTCACATCGGGATCCTTCTTCTCGCCATCTTCGTCCTTAATCTCCTCCTCAACCTCCTGGTCCTCAACATAGTAACCGCTCTCGACATTGAGAACGCCATGGATGTTAACACGGGCCTTCAGCTTGCAGATCATGAAATCTTCCTTGCCGTCGGCCTTCACTCCCTTGACAGAGAATCGACCGATCCAAGGGTTGATCTTGCCAGGGAGCTCTTGAGGGTTGGCGTACCGAGCCTCGAGATCAAAAGGCTGCTTGCGGTAGAAGGTAAGAATTTTGGTAGACGGCAAGACGTTACCCCGGTTGAAAACAGTCAGGCTGGTGTCCTCGTCGGGAATGTCGGGAGCCTTCTCCCAGCCGAACTCGATGGGGTAGCTCATGATGTCCTGGACAGTGAAGTCACGGACTCTAAAGACCGGTGACAGAATGGCACAGCTGAAAGCAGCGCCACGGGCGACAGCCTCGTCCTGGTTGAGGGTGTAGGACAGAGGCTTGCCGAAAAAGGCCTGGATTCTCTCCTTGAGGGCGGGGATACGGCTGCCACCACCAATAATCTCAACGACATCGATGTCGTCTTTGGTCAGCTTAGCGTCGGCGAGAGCTTGCTCAAGAGGGACGGAGACACGGGTCAGCAGGGGCTCAACCATGGCCTCAAATTCCTGGCGGGTGATCATGGCGGAAACGTCAATGTCGTTCATGATAGACTCGATGTTGACGGGAGCCTGTTGGTTGGCGGACAGAATCTTCTTGCACTTCTCGGCGGCGGCGATGGTACGAGCCATGGCGCGGCCGTTGGAGTGGATGTCGATCTTGTACTTGCCCTTGAACTCCTTGCCCAAGTGGTCAACGAGGGCCTTGTCGAAGTCACGTCCACCGAGGTGACGGTCAAAAGCAGTTCCCTTGACGGCCAGCTCACCCTTCTTAAACTCGACAATGGAGGCAGTGTAGTTGCTGTGGCCGATGTCGACAAATGCAACACGGCGGGGCTTCTCCTCGGGTGCGGGGAGGTCGAGCTTGGTGATACCCCAGCCCAGAGCGGCAGCAGTAGTGTCGTTCATGAGGCGGAGGAGCTTCAGGCCGGCAATTTCGGCGGCATCAATGAGGGCGCGGCGCTGGATGTCGGTGAACCAAGCAGGAACGCTCATGACCAAGTCAGAAACGGGGAGCTTCAGCTCGTTGGCCGTCGTCTGCTTGATCTTGCTAAGGTACATGGCAATCAGTTGGGTGTTGGTGAATTTCTCCTTCTTGCCCAGGTATGAGACCTCGGCGCCGACCTGGCCGTTTACGTCGACGAGGGGAGCCGTGACATATTGCTGCTCAATCTGGGTATCCGGGTCGGAGAAAGTCCGTCCAGCAAGGCGCTTGAGGCTGCCGACGGTGTTCTTGAGGTTGGAGATTTCTTGCGTCTTGGCGGACTCGCCGAGGTATCGCGACTTGGGACCAAAACCAACCAGGGACCTGCAAGGGTACGTCAGTCGCACTGTTTGGAAAGAAATATCTCAAAATAGTCGGGGGCGCGGTGTGCATACGGCGTGGCGCGGTTGGAAACCTCGTTGGTGATCTAGAAGGCGGGAACGTCAGTCCATGTTGTCCTATCGCAAATCTCTCTCTCTCTTTATTTTTTTCCCCCTCGGGAGGGGGAGGGGCAATATTGGGTACGCACCACATCGACACCACGATTCCTGGCAACGGCAATGACCGTCTTAAGGGTTCCGAAATCAACTCCTGGGAGAGAATGCGCGTCAGCGACGAGTCTTTGATATGGCAAATCGAAAGGGGACAGATGAATGGGGAGGGCGCAAACATACCAACGACACTCATGTTGAACAGGTATGGCCGAGTCCTGCGTTGTGGTGTAAACAAGGGTTGTCAGGCGGGCTGGGAAGTGTAGCGGGGTGCGCTCACGATAGCACTGCTCAGAAGAAGACAAAGAGGCAGGTGTGATGATGGGAATCGAGTCGAGTCTGGTCGGATGGAAGGTGAATGTCCGACTTGCCGGGAGGTTGTGTGCAAGCGGTCGAAACGAAGAGTCAGTCGTCTCGTTGAAGTTGGGAAAGAAATGGGGTACAGACAAATGCAAGGTTTAAGAGTTTGTCGACATGCACAAGAGCCTGAAGGTGGGATGTGTGGGAGTGGCAGGAAAAAAAAAAGTTGCAGAGCGCAGTTCCCTTGCAGCGTGTCTAGTCAGACTGGGGCGGGTGAGGTAAGAGGGCGACGTACCTCAGGTGCCCTGGGCCAAGGCGGGTGGCAGAGGTACCTGGGCCGGGTAGGTAGGTAGGTAGACAGGTGGCCTGCCCAGGAACGTGTACAGCGAACAGGGCGGCTGCTACAGCGCGTCGTCGCCTGCAAACATCCATTGGAATCAACTGAGAAACTTTTCTTCAGTGGGCGCTGTACTGCCTGGCAAAGTACCTCTCCTAACCTACCTAGGTACTAAGGGAAGGAGGGCGTCGAATGGGAAAGAAGATTCTCCCTCGTTCTCTGCTGTTCTCCCACGGTCCACCCATGCCACGCGCCCACGTCTCCTGTCGCCCCTCCAGCCCTGCCCCTCCACCCCTCACTTGTCGCTCTCCAACTGGCCCTGGGGCCTGGTACGTAAGGCAAGGCTCAACCAAGGTCAGTCAGTACCTGGAAAACATTGCGGCCTGGCCTGCACTCACCAACGATGACAGTCTGCTGCCTCTGCCCTTCCCGTCACGTCACGACGGCAATCTCTCGAGTCTTCCACGCCCACATCGGCCCCTCCCCTCTTGCAGAGCAGGGTTGGGCCAGGGGTCTTTCATCGGTCGGTCAACCCGTATATTCAGAGATTGAGTTCCGGCCCAATAGCTCCGGATCAACCAAGTATCGCATGCAGCAAACAAACGCATGCCCGTGTGCGACGGCGGACACTCCTCTCCAACTCACTTCCCATCAACTCGGCCGTCCCGTCGGGCAGCCCACGCGTTTGTCTAGGTAATCCGATCTTGGCGGTGCCCCACTGTTGGGTAATGCAATTCCTTTGAAGCACGATAATTACCACATGCATCCCCCAGACTCTCCATATTTACCTAAGATGCCACCTCACGACCAATCCTGGGGACGGCACCACCAGCTGCTCGCATTGCACGTTGTCTCTTCCATGGATCCCGGAGCTTCACCCGCCCTTCCGTAGCCAGCACCATGTCGTTCTTTGATTGTCCATTGCCGCGGCAGACACGGCCACTTTGCTCGCCATCATGTTGCACCTCCGCACTATAGTCAGCGTATGATCATTTGGCTCGTGACAAATTGTTACAATCTTCCAAGTAATATATTGCTTCAAAGCTACATCGTATTAGGTAACCATTGCTAATATTCGTCGGGCTACTATTATATTCCGCCGACTCCCACGCACACGAAACCTTCGCCTCCAGCTTTTACTTGGCCACTGTGGGCACAATTCTGCTTGTACAAAGGGAATAGAAACAATGCTATCCACTAGTTTTTTTCCGTCTTTTCATTGTCGAGTTTCTCTCAACGCCAATGCTGTGCTCGTGAAACCCTTCTTCCACCTGCCGGTATCGTCAACTCTTCTGCTTCACCGCTTCACCGACCGCCCTTAGGTGAGTGGTCCCGGCTGGCCTTGCCGCTATTAGAGCTCTCGGCCTCGGACTGGACATCTTCAAGCGGGACGGTGCGGACGAGGCTGGCGCGTGCCAGTGGACTACGACCACTTCGTGCTGAGTGCGATGCACCCAGACCCTGTCGGCCTTCGCTGGATTTCGGCCGGTTGAAGTTGTCAACGTTGCCCAGCCTGACGTTGTCCGTATACTGGCCCCCGTCCAATGGGTCGGGATTGTCCTGGAACCCGGCTCGCTTCATTTCGGCATCCGAATACTCGTACACTTGGCCGGTCTGCTGTCCCCCAAATCGCTTAGAATTGGCCAGGAACTGGTTGAACTGGCTCTGCTGTGCAAGCTCGTACTTCTTGCGATCCTCCTCGCCCATGATGCTTTCGACGCGGCGGGGAATATAGACCGAATTTCCGGCAGTTTGAGCCGACACCATGCTGTCGAAAGAATCGCGCGACTGCAGGGCCCAGGCAGGGCCGAATCCGCTTGGACCAGAGCGATTGACAGCGACCTGTGAATCGTCTGTGTGGGCATACCATCCACCAGATGTCTTTTCTCTGGCGGCGAAACGTCCCTCGAGGTTTGAAGGCGGCTGGACGACGCTGTGCTTGCGTCCCATCGGACCCACAGCCTTGACGCCGGCGATGCTCTCCTTGCGGGCTTGAGTGGCGGGAATGAATGATTCGGGCACAATGTTGAGCTCGTCTCCAGCTTCCTTGGCTTGCTCGATGGCCTCTTGAGGGGTCGTATCCACGTCGGCAGTGGCAGCATCGGCTCTGGGTCCTCCCCAAGTTCTTTGGCCAGCAGTGAAGATACCGTATACCATGTAGAACCAGTTGAAGAAGGGGTTGAGAATGAACATGACTGGGTACAGCCAGATCTTGAATCGTCTCAACTTGGCACCAAAGTATAACATCATCAGCCAGTTGAGTCCTAGGGAAATGGCGATGAATCCAACCGGCAAGTTCTCGACCTTTTTCGACGTGGTGATGATGGCCAGGACCATGATGAAGAACAAAAGTGCGGTGGTGCGAATCGTGTTTTGCATGAAGCGAACGAGAACCAAAATGGGGTAACGCCTCCAGAGACGCCAGTCAGTAAGCATGCACACCTCGTTGGTGATGAAACCCAGGAACCAACGACGGCGCTGCTTAATGAGTGACTTGTAGGTCTGGACAGCCTCAGTCTTGCAGAAAGCGGAAGTACACATCTGGATCTGATACCGCTTCTTGGCACCAATCATGAACAGATGAGTAAGCCAGCGATCCTCACCCAAATGGCACTTGGCGAAGTCGAACAAATCCTCACACTGCTCGGCCTTGTCAGCGAAGTAATACTTGGCCATGCGACGAAATGCCGAGAATCGAAGCATCGTCAAAGCTCCAGGAAGACAAGTCACAGCTCCACACCCGGACTCAACGGTACGCTCGAAGAGTTGACCGTGAATGTACTCCATGTCCTGAAGAAGTGTGATCAAGCTGTGCTTCTTAGTCGTAGACGTGATAACACCGGTCATGGCCAACATGTCACGGCTGTTGCCAGGGCTCAATTCCATGTCGAAGACGAAGTTCTGCAGACAGGTGGGGTCGAGAATACAATCCGAATCAATGAAGAGAATAAAGAGGTTGTCGTTTCTCTTGAGATAAGTCTCGTAGACCTTGTCGATGAGCTTGAAGGTGGCCTTCTGGCAGTGACGCTTTCCTCCGTGGGGGAAGCGGGAGACCGTGATGCGAGCAGACTTGTAGCTGACATCGATACTCTTGGGATACGTCTCGAGGGTCAACGGAACACCCAACTTCTCAATGGTGTTCAAGTACAATTCGTCCTCCTGGTCGCCATCAAAGGACAAAAAGACGTGGATGCACGACGGCGGGTAATCGCAGTCAACGACCGAGTTGATGGCGACGAAGAGAACATCGGGATCCTCCTTGTAGACTGGCATGACGATGACAACCTTGGGCGCTGATACTTCGTCCAGAACTTGCTTGATCCTCTTCGTTCGGCCCAGCTGATTGGTGACCAGTTGGTAGACGCAGAATAACCACGGGATAGTCAACAGTCCCGCAAAACTCCAGAAGGCGAACCATTGCAGGCCAATGACCATCTGCTCCGGCCACCACTGGACGACTACACTTGGCAGTGGCAGAGTAACAATCATGATGGGAAGAAAGATTGCCCTACACAGTAATTAGTAAATGTACCCCTTTCTTCCTGGTCGGTGTTGTGCAAAGCTACCCACCTAAAGCATGTGAAAAGTATGCCAAGAACAACAGCCAGTATCCTGATAGTCCAGTGCTCGGCCTTGAGAAAAACCTTCCAAAGGCAGTACACAAACGCAGCAATCCATAGAAACCATTCGAGAATGGCCGCCAACATCACCAGGCCGACAATCGACGTGTACACGATCTAGACTAGGGATCAGCGGCTGCAGTCTGGCGAGTTCCCTTCTCTCTGGGCAAACACAACTTACGTCTTTGGGCGCCCAGGTAAACTCCTCATGGTCCGCCATCTTGAACGGAGATTCGCGTCGCGCGTTAGTGGATTGAGGATGGACTATTCGAGCTCAATTGGCAGACTAGAGAATAAGAATCCAGGCGGAACGTTGCCCCTCAACCTTCCCAGGGATTGGAGAAGTCGCGGTGAACGGAACGGAACGGAATCGTGCAGTTTCGACGTGGTGTCGTCGGGTAGTTGCAGCTCGCTTGCTCGTCGAGTGCTATCTATAACTTCAGCCCCCAGGAGCTAGGACGTAAGAAAATGGGCGCAAGTCGGTGCTGCTGTTGTTCCAGGTGTGGTAGCGAGACAGCAGAAAATTCGGAAGAAAAAAAAGCACACAGGCTGTGGAAGGGCACTGTTGTCTTTTGTCGATGATATGTTAGTCTGGAGGGCCACTGAAATGGCCGGATGGGGAAGCGACTGATTTTCCCAAGATCAACGCTTTTTCTCTCACCTCGACTTCTGGCGAGTACCACCGCAAGTTTGTTCGCTGGTACTTGAGGTAACTTTATGAGGTCAACCAGTACATCATCGACGATGATCAACAGCAGCAGACAAAGAAGAGACGACAGACGAAGGAAGGATCAAAAAGCGGCGCTGGGGGGAAATCGGATGACGAGAAGAGACGGCAGGTTTGTACCCTTCTTAAGAAGAAAAGGAGAAACCTTGGGCCTGACGTGGAGAGCGACGGAAAGGGAAAGGGGCCCAAGGATGAAGGAGGCGCTGACGGGTTCGAGACTCGATACCTAGGAACGTGCCCAGCTTGGATCGATCCGGCACACACTAACGAGCTCTGGTCTCTCCACCAGGGGAGTTCAGGCACCTTAGCGATGAGGTGTGTTATGTCATGGTTGATTGGTGAGCAGCTTCAGGAAGGTAGGTGAGCAGGCGGGAAGGGAGCAGGCAGGTACCTACCTGGACAAACGAGAGCAAGCAACCAGGCGATGTCCAAGAATCTGAAATGCACGGGTCAGGTTGATGTCGGATGGACGGGCAGTTTGGGCGGATGGATGGATGAACGCCGACGTCGATTTAGAGGGTGAATTGGTGGGGATCAAGTGCAGGCGGCCGGCCGGATTAACACATGGGTTGGCTTTTTGGGGGGGTGAAGCCAGCTGCTTCAAGGCAGATACCACAAGCCTCTCGGGTTTCGCGGGGGGGCATTCTCTGCTACATCCTGTTGAGCGCCTCCGGCTGCATCTACGGTACGCGGAAACAATGACGTTCGGGGCTGCCTTCGTGGCGATAGCCTCTTCGAGAAATGCTGAAGATGTCTTTCGGTGCGAAAGCAAGAAGGTATGTGGTGTGTCAGTCCTTGCGGACCCCTGCAGTCCGTGTTGCTTCGTGGTCTCATTCAGCCTCCAGTCGCCCACGAACCCAGCAGATTGACGGCATGTGAATCACCACCGCGGTCAGACTCGGCCATGTCTGTTGCCTCGTCATTGCGTCGCCGTCGTGAACGGGACCAGGCGAGCTTGCGCGTGAACATAGGCCAGGCGAGGTCTTCGCTGGGTGGCCAAACTCTGAGCGGGAGATCATGACTTGAGTTGGATGGCCGTCGGTGGAATGCACAGTCCAGATAACCACGGGAAATTCTTTAGCCCGACGGCGAGTCGCAAACACTTTGATCGATTCCGGCATTGCAATCATGTTCGTTCTGGACCTGCCACTTCTCGCCGTTGTCAATACCCGAACACAATGTGAGGAGGTAAGATGAATGCGACATAAGGTACGGGACGATTCGAAGGGGCGGGGCACTCAAAGCTCAAAGCTGCTTACCTCACTTTGCCTTCCCTTCTGACCTTTCCTTGCAGTCAACAAAGATAGCCAGCAGGTCGGCGAAGCTCCCGTCTCCAGGGATCAGACGAGCCGCCAGGCGGATCGACGACGCGACTGGAGTTGTGTTGCGGGGGCCGCTAAGGTCATGCAAGGAGTGTTGTATGACAATGATGGTTGGATGGCTCAGGTAAGGAAAATGCTGAGCATCCGTTCTCCCTCAGGCCAACACACAGACTGAATGTATCTGAGATGGACCTGAGCCCACAGTGTCCCGTTGCTTGTGATAAAACAATGTTGGCAGCACGGTAAGGTACCTACCTAGCAGGGTAAGATAGGTGCCCAAGCGTCAGATCTAGGTACCAGCCAAACTGACCCCGATTTGCACCTACCCCAACCTGGCAGGAAACCTCCTCAGAAAACACCACGACATCCCCACAAGCGGCTGCAAGGTTCAGCTTGATTGGCCACTGCCCCTCCATGACACGGTGGGCCTCTCGGTAATAGGCGTGACGCTAGGACGATTTAGTCCAGGGGCAACGGATCTTGCAGACGAAGATCCCGGCCGTGTGGGGAATACTCTCCCAGGACCCAGACCGCCCACCTTGCCCTTGCTGGCCCGCCAGCACTGAAGATTCCATCTCGCAAGACTGCACCGTGCAGGGCGAGAGAAAATCCCCGATCCTACCTTAGATCCACGTACCGTTTTATGAAGTATCCCTGCCAACAGACGAACCACCAACCAGCATGAAGGTATGTCGACTGCACCCGACTATTTCCATTGCGCATCCTTCGCCAACCACGGTTCAATCTCGCTGAACGCCGTTCGGCGGGGGATACGCGTTCGATGTTTATTTAGTCTTTCCCGGCAGTGCCATCTTAGGATCGTCACATCTTGTCCGCCTCCCTAGACAAGACCCGATGGCGCCGTGGTAATGGGCACCCCATCTGCCTGTAGGAATGGGTCCGTGAACGTCCGAGCGACAACCGAACCAGCTGCGGAATGTGATATTTCGGGATATCCTGGGACAACGGCGGAACCATGAGACCTGCCACAACCCCACGATTCCTAAGAAGCATTCTCAGAAGAAATGATACCACGGCTTTCGTTTGCGGCACCATGCCTGCTCCGGGGAAAATTCCATCTACAGCTTCTGACTCGGGTTCACGGTTGGCCAACCAGTGGCCACCCTCAACCATCCTGGAAGTACACTACTTGCTTCCTTCGTTTCTTCACCCGACGTAGTAGAACGACTGCAAAGCCAATCTCCGCTGACCAATCCCTCCTTCCCTTTACCCCCATCCCAAGCTCTCGTGTATACCTGTCCTCTTTCTCCGTTTGCGGCAGCGGCCCAGTCCGCCGGCTTGTCACCGGCAACATCGGACCTATAGGTCAACACCATGTACAAACGCGATCGGAGGCCGCTGGTAACGATGCCAGGCCGTGTGACCCTGTCTGTATTAGGCTCTGTTCATCTCTTGCGATTGCCAAGGTTCATGACATGCTCTGTACCTGCATAAACCTCTCGAATACACTTCCATCCTGCCTACAGCCGTCCGTCCGAAATATTTAGTCGAAGTCTCGGTTTGCCACCGAACTCGAGGCCCCAGGTGCCCGTTCGCTTGCTGCATTACACAGCAACCCTCGTTGTCGGGATGTCGTATAGAATACAGCACCATGTTTGCTTGTCAAAACAAGTTTCCTGTGACATTGCTGACAGTCTCTTCCCTCCCGCATCATTTTTTTTTTTCCGTCGAGATGAAACGGACGATGGCAACCTCCCGGAGAACTGCTCCAACTGAAACACGTGCACTTCGTATTTCCTCGCATCTCTGGCTAATGCCCGCCAAGAAGTACCGTCGCCACATTTGATCTAACACCAGCTTCTGCACTTGGCTACACAGGCTGCAAGCCACATCCGCAACCGGCGTCTGGACCACAGTATTTCGAAATGACCTCCCTGTTTACCAACGACATTGGGTTACGCAAATGGCTTACGAGTCCAGTTATCTTGTCTGCCGTCACAGTTCTATCATCGCCATCTTCCACTGCCTTCACGGCCATGCGGTTTACAAAAAGGAAAGTGGGGCACTCCTAACAGAGTGAAATATCCGTGAGCATCTCAACAGTATTGAATGTAATCTTAAATAATACAAAAAATTCAATCAATACCGTTTATTACAAAGTACTTAAAAGGGTTGATTATTATTTTTTGAAGAACGCTTCGGCGAAATTGATGGGGACTGCGTGACAGCTTCGCCCGGTGAGAAGTCTTAGTATCAGTTCAATTTAGCAAACCACTACCCAATCTCTCCCAAATGAATGTTGAGTACCTTGTTAGTCCTACCTACACAACCGAAGGGTGGATACCTGAATGTTCGGGATGAGCAATAGGAATCAGCTAAGGTAGCTCATGGAGTCGCTGTACTATGTACTTGGATGTGATGCTTGAGATGTACTTGTCTTGCTCCAGTCTTTGCGCCCGGCCGAACCTTCCTGTCCTCCGCATCTCCGCCTGCTTTCCGTCCATCGAAACCCAATCCGGGCTTTCAGACTCTCCATCGCCACTAGAGCTCTTCCTCTCAGCGTCCAGATCTCGTTTGCCATCCGCTGCTCAGAAAAACGTGCTTGTCAGGCCCACCAAAGGTTGTAGTCGGACCTATTCCTTGGCCGGAATTGGCGGTTGACTGCAACTCTCTGTGAAGCCTCGGGCTGACTACCGTCGTTCACGCAGGCTGATTGATGCAGATAACGTTGCCTCCGTGCCTTGGTGAGCTTTGTGGCGCTCTACCACTCGGATCTTTCGGCGACGACGGCGTCGCGGCGGTTTCGTCGGCAGAGTTTGGAAGCCTGCAAGAAAAAAATTCTTCGGAACCTAGTCCCGTACAATGTGCTCCCTTCACGTCCTGCAATCAAGGTAGAATACCCCTCGTTAGCAAATTATTTCTGGTCGTGGCGAAATAAGTGAGGCCGCCGCTCGTGACCTTCACGTCCGGACCCCTAGCCCACGGCTGACTTGCCACGCTTGTCGACAAAGCCGTGCTGATGTGTTGGAGCAGCTGTTGAGTGCTCCTGTTCATCCTTGCCTGCCTTCGCTTTGGGGCCCGGGGCCTGTGCCCGCGTGAAATGGTTCCAGCGCTTGGCTGAGGGTTCATACCAGTCAACGTCACTTAGCTGAAGCTTGCGAACCCGTTGTCCGCCACGGTCTTTGCCGCGATCACTTCGGTTATGGTGGTAAGAAGTCGGCTTGTCGTGGCCTGCTCCGGAGCTGTAAATATTTGGGTTTGTTGACTGCAGTGGTGTCATGCTGGCATTACCATCCTGATCCTCGTTTTCTCGAAGATCGTAGTTCAACACAAGGTTTTTGATGCGTTGCTGTTCTTCCCTTTCGGCCTGTTGCTGGTTCTTCATGGCCACGGCGAAGGTCGAGTCGGAGGGCAACTCCACAGTGCGCGTCTATCACTCTGTTAGCAACCAAAGGCCAGTTCTCTCCGGAGCACTCACCTGCTGGCGGTTGCCTTTCTTTGTCAAAAGAGAGAATGCCATCGTGTTGCCCGGGGCGGCAGCGGCAGTCTCTCCAGCTTCGGGTCCTGCAGTCGTTTCCTTGTTCTTACCCCGCACTGGAAGCGGCACATCGAACAGCGGCTTGCGTTCGAATTTGCGCGACTCTAGACTCTCAGTCATCATCTTAGCATACTCACGGTCGAATTCAGCCTCAGCCTCTGGGTCGATTTGCTCTTGCTGGCGAGTGACGACAATAGCTTCATCTTCACTTTCGGATTCCCCGTGTGACAAATCAATTTCCTGGTCCTGTCCCACTTATTAAGCAATGGCCAATATCAATGACGGAGGCGATCGATTCCTACCTCTTCTTCACCAGAGTCAGATTCTTCCTCGTCAGCTTCCGGTTCAGGAAGGTCTGCATCTCCGTCCTCATCGTCCGACGAGGATCCGATCGAGGCGTCGTCGGGTTCAACGGTCTTGTCGGCTCCCGAAACCTTCTGGTCCTGGGCTATGGCGAGCTGGAATGCCTTTGATGCTTCTTCCAGATTGGACGCAAGTTTCCATTGGGGTCGCGTGAGGGCGAAAGTGTCATGCACAATGAATTCGATATCCATCGGCAAGGGTTGCTTCGTATAAATGTAGTACTGTCCTGTGTCAGCTGAGATCAATATCAAAAGTATTACTCTCGCGCCTACCTGGAAAAAAGAAAGAAAGTAGTCCAGCTTCTTGCCTGCAGCACCCTTGGCAAAGTACATGCCACATGTCTCGAGGACAGTTGAAATCAGGCGAATGCGGAAGAAGTCATCAGGCATGTCGAAAGGATTCAATCGACCTGGCATTGGGGGCCCGCCGTGTCCGAAAGTCATGATCTTGTACATTGTGTCGAAAATGACTGGATGTTCAACCATTCTATAGTTGTATAGTTCGCCGATGTACTTGACTTCCGAGATTCGTCGTTGGTAAAACTTAAAGTCATTCTGTTCCAGCCCAAAGGAGATGGATTCCATGACGTTGTCCACGACCTTCACAACAAACGCCGGATGATATCGGTATAGTGCGCTGAGCAAAATGGCCAAAAGATGGATGTTACCGTACTTGACTTTGCCCGGTTTAGAGAAGACTTTCTCTAGAATACCCACAACCTTTACACAAAATAAGTCTGCGGGAAGATGACAGATACAATGATTCGACTTACCTCGGCCTCTTCCCAATGAAGTCTGCGAATCTGCTTCAAAATCTTACTGTAATTACGCTTAGTCATGTCCATGTAGATCAGCTTGCGGATGAACAACTCCATGGGAGTGCGCTCTTTTTGCTGGATTGCCGGCCGATCAGGGGGGTCCACGTAGTAGACGGCATTCTCGATCAGCATACGCTCAGCCTGACCGATGTGCTGGACTGATTTCTTGCGCTGTAGCGTCTCCAGGAAGGTCGCCATACGCGGCGACGTCTCAGGGTTTCGCAAAAGGTAGCGACCACAATTTTCCAGCAAGTTGCAGATGATTTCAATGTTCATCCTCGAAAAGTCGTCAAGGCTGACCTTGAGACAGTGGAACACAACATGCTCAGGAACAATGCCGAACTTGGTTAGCTCGGCAAGGTATCGAATGTTGCTCAATCGAACTTGGCCGAGGAAGTCCTTGTCCTTGCGTCTCTGTAGACTGCGGAACTCAGCATCAAGGTACTCAACGAGGCCCTTGGGAATGTCTGGCATGTATCTACCCAGAGTCGCGGCCAGTCTTGCCCACGAAGGGAGGAGGTCGCCACGGCCCTTGGGGACCTCAGTCAAGGCTTTGATCAGCCTGTTTCTCGAGGCCTTCGAGTTCAGGTAGCAGAAATCAATCGCAGCCTGATCAATGACGTCTTTGTTGGTGAGATCAGGCAGCCGAGCAAGCACTGCGTCGACCTGGGCACCAATCGTCTTGTTGGCAATGGCGGTTGATTGGTCATCAGCTGGGTCTGGAGCTTTGGGTGTCTCCGAGGCGTCGCCTGAGTCCAACTTCTTGCCAACTTGCTCTTCATTGTCGGGCTTCTTCTTCTTCCCATCGTCGAGAAGTATGCCTGGAACTTTCCCTTTCAAATCGACCAGGTTTTCGTAGAAGCGCCGCTCGTCCTCGTCCTGCCAAATGCCTGCCCCATCACCCAGGCCACGGAGGTAGTCCCCAGCCTTGACCAGGCCAATTGAGCCATTGGACGCTGCCAATGAATCCTCATTGTCCTTGAGATCGGGCATGTCGGCACCAATTGCGTCTGCAATTGCCTGAGCGTTGGCAACGAGTCGCTCTTGGGCCTTGACCTGCTTCTCAAAGTTTGCTTGTCGATCTTCAAAGACCTCGCCCGACTTGACGTAAGCCTCGGCATTCCGTCGAGCTTGAGAATGTATCGACTTTTGGTCACGGACGACGTGGCTTTTGACATCTTCGAAGTACTTCTTGAGGATAATTTTGAACTTTTCCTGCAGCTCAGAAGGTGTAAAAGGCTGGTCGTAGGCATCGATCGAGGAATCGTCGGATGCGCCCTCTCCGTTCGGGGCGCCGTTGGTAACCTTGGTAGCGCCATCCTCTTCGACTGTCTTACGACCCTCGCCCGCGGCAGACTTGACGCCCAGAATGTCCCAGCTAAATGCCTTGACAAAAATGACAAGCAGAGGCAAGTTGACGTGCTCCCTGTCGTGGCCCAGCAGGTCCTTGAGCACCTCGAGAGGAAATGGCTCAGCCGCTCCACCCTTGTTCGAGTGAGCCTTGAGCTTCAGCTCGGAAACCTTGCCTGTGGCGCCCTTGGTGGCATCGTCGGGTCGTGAAACATCATCGAGGGTTCGAAGAACGTCAACCAGCCATAGTTCAGTGACGACGCGCAAGAGCACTCGCTGGCGCGTCAAGCGCTCTTTCTCCTCTTTCTCCCGCACCTCCGGAGGCAACGACTTGAGCAAGCTCCTGTCGGGTGTCGCCATTCCCTTGCCCAGCAGCCATCCCAGATACTCGGTGAACTCGTCGGGGCCGAAGCGCTGGTGTAGAGCACTTACAATCTCGACGCCGGCCTCAATCTCGCCGGGTGACTTCAGTTTGCAGAGGCCCTCATAGCAGGCAGAAATAATCTCGGAGAGGTACTTGTGTAGGCTGAGGGTTCGGATTTCTTGGAGGAAGGTATTTAGGGTCGCGGCAGAGATGGCAGTTCGAAGGCGCTTGATGAAGGCGGTGTTCTTCTTCAGAGATGAGTCGAGGGACTTGGTGACGGCAAACAGATCTGTAGAGGGAGGGCAGTCAGAGGGGTGATTGGCATGGTGGGGTTTAGGCATCATGGACGGACCTTTGTCGCCATCCCAAGCGCGAGTGTTTAGGGAGCGCAATTCGCCTGAACGATGATGTCAGTGAGGTGCGAAGGAAGCGACGAGGGGCGCGGCAGCAGGCTGGCGGGACTGACGCTTCCTTGCACGATCCATGGCGGATCGTGAGAATCTTTCGGTGTATGTGGAGAGAGGTGACGCTAGTAGGTGCTACATAGGCAGGACAGCACTGGTGATGTCGGCAGCTGATGCTATGGGATCGAGTGCGGTAAACGAATGTGACTCTGCGCGTCAACATGGGCCGGCATCGGTAAGGTTTTTTTTTATTGCAGCAGGCCTTGCCTGGGACGGCGCGCAGTCCAAGCGAGGCGAGTCGAGTCGAACCGTGTTGGGTTGCCGTGCCGTGCCTTGTCGCGGGTTTGGCGATACAGAAATCTAGGAGTGAAGGTCGATGAGCCGTTGGAAACTCGGCAGCGAGCGCAGTCGGGTTTAGCAGCTTGCCCGGAAAGCGAAGATGCCTGCCGTAGAGGTGCACCAACCCCCACAGGCGTGCTAGGTAAGGTGGGAATGGAAGGCAAGTTTAGGAAATCCAAGGTACCTACCTACCTACCTACCTACCTAAGGGCACATGCGCAATTACCTAGGTATTTGCACAACATCACGGTTTGTTTAGCGGCCCGGGCGGTGACCGCCATGGCCCGAAGCCTGTGCAGGTGGTACCTACGGCACCCAACCTGGAAGCCCTTCCGTACCTACCTAAGGTAGGTAGGTGTACCTTAGGTACCTACCTAAGGTGCGGTAGGTCCCTTGTGCAAGGCGCCTTAGGAAGGCAGACTGGGTGGAAAATTCGGACGGATTTATATTAAAGCGAGTGATAGTGGCCGTCAAAGGCCATCCCACCCGGATGTGGAGACGCGCTCGTTTCTAGGCATCTAGCTCTATTACCTACCTACCTATCTTACACCAATGTAGGTATCTAGAAGTCTCCAATTGGGACCACATCTTCCCGTGCCTCTTAAATCTTGCATCTCCGGTGATCGGCAATATGCTGTCTACTGGGTTTAGGTGCCCCAGACCATTTTGGGATCTCGGGCGCCGGCCAAGCGACACAACTGAGCATTGGGGGGTTCAAGATCACGCAATGTACAGCTAGTAACCCACGACGCGGCATCGCCAGGAGGACCCAAGAATTGCCGCACGGCCAGTACCAGGCCATGAAAGAATGCTCAGAGGCCCGTTGACCAAAATCCCTCCGCGGGACGTCGTGATACTTCTCTCTCGCCACGCGACGTAGAAAGCGGTTGTATGAAGCGGGCAGACGAGACGGGCTTGTAAGTGGGAGCAGGCGACCATTTTTGGGGCTCAATCAAAGCCAGCATGGACGTGCTAACCTGCGGTTCAGTGCCTTACGGGGTCTCACGGACCAAGTTCAGGCCCCAGAAACGTGGAGCGCCGACTGGCTTCGTCCAATCCGAGCAGCGCAGCCAAGCCGCCGATAAGAGACTCGGGGAGGGAAGGGGAGAAAAAAGCGATTGAAGCATCTCCGCTGGAAATCGAGTTGTCCCTGGCTTTGTGCCCTTATCGCCCCAATAGCATCAGTCGAATCGCCGACGTCAATTCATCGTCCTAAAGAAAACAGCGATAGTTGATAAGAACCCGCATCGGTTTCTTTGCGAATTCCGCGGACGATGGGGGGGGAAAAAGGGCCACCCCGGGCAAGCAATGCTGCCTCTGCAGCGCCACAGGTAGGCAGGTCAATGGGGGCCATGATTCGGTTCTGACGGGAGCATTCTCACCGTACATGAATGACTGGCCAGCACGGTTGCTTAATATTACCCTACCTCTCTCTGTTGAACAGCACCTCTCGTCGTCTACCCGTCCGTCCAGCCGATCCAACTCTCCGTCGACCGGGCTCTCGCTAGCGTCACCCCGTCTTCGTCTGGTGATGCAAGTTACCAAACCAGCCCATGCCGCACGTCTCCCTTCCTCGCCTCCCGTCCCCGTCGTGCATGCGGCCCGCCCACACCACAACCACCCGCCCAACTCCGGCCCCAGGAAATCCAAATCTCGTCTCTTAGCCCACTCCCGATGGTACTTATTCGACGTTGAACCCGACTCCCACGGGGTGTCTCTTTTCTCCCCCTCGTCTCCCCGATTATCAACTCTTTTCTCTCCGAGCCTTTCTACCAGCTTATCTCAACGACTGATTCATGGGTGTGGTCTCAACTTGGCTGGTTTGTGATACACGCGAAGACGAAGACGCCTGCATCTCTCAGCTCACACCCTGACAGCACTCCCAGCATCTAATACGACGATACACACTATATACGTCGAGCCGCCATAACCATGGATGTGCTCGCGCCTCCCGCTCCTGTTCCCGTACGGGAATCAATGTCAAAACCAGAATTGGCATTCCCTCCAAGTCCGGCAACCACAGTAAGGGAGGGTCAATCTTATAGCGTCGATGGTGGTTCAGAATCCTCAATCATCGGAGGTCTGCTTGATGAGCCTTGCGTCGAGGGCCCTCGCGCCTTTGTCCTACCGCCCAAGTCGAAAGTCAATAAGGTGCTGTCCGAAGATCTCAAGACACCAGACAGCCACGTTACTCGAGATCCCCGACTAATACGCCTTACCGGCGTTCACCCCTTCAACTGCGAAGCCCCCCTAAGCGAACTATACAACGAAGGTTTCATCACAACCAAGGACCTCCACTACGTCCGGAACCACGGAGCCGTACCCAAGTGTGAGGATGAGGACATGTTCGACTGGGAGTTCACCGTCGAAGGCGAGGTCGAGAACCCCATCAAAATGTCCCTCAGAGACCTCATCTCAGACTACGAGCAAATCACCTACCCAGTTACCCTCGTGTGTGCTGGTAACCGTCGTAAGGAGCAAAACGTGGTGCGGAAAACAAAGGGGTTCTCTTGGGGCCCCGCCGGGTTGTCGACTGCCATCTGGACCGGTGTAGCCATAGGTGATCTCCTTGCCCAGGCGAAGCCAAGAAGAGGGGCGCGATACGTCTGCTTTGAAGGCGCTGACAAGCTGCCCAATGGATACTATGGGACAAGTATCAAGCTGAACTGGTGCATGGACCCCAATCGTGGAGTGACCGTCTGCTACCGCATGAACGGCGAGTTGCTGCACCCTGACCACGGGAAACCTGTGCGCATCATTATCCCCGGACAAATCGGCGGCAGGAGCGTCAAGTGGCTCAAAAAAATCATTGTCACGAAGGAACCCAGTAGTAACTGGTACCACATCTACGACAATAGGGTTTTGCCGACCATGGTCTCTCCCGAAGCGAGCGCAGACCTGCCCGATACCTGGAAAGACGAAAGGTATGCCATCTACGACCTCAACACGAACAGCGCCACCGCGTTCCCCGCCCACGATGAGGTTGTCTCATTGATCGATGGGCCTCACTTGTACAACGTCCGCGGTTATGCCTATGGAGGCGGTGGTAGGAGAATCACGAGAGTCGAAATTACGCTTGACCGCGGCAAGACCTGGATGCTCACCAACCTCAAATACCCCGAAGACGCGTACCGGCTAGCACCTGAGGGTGAGACTCTCTACGGCGGCAGGGTAGATATGGACTGGAGAGAGACGTGCTTCTGCTGGTGTTTCTGGGATCTGGACATCCCCATTGCCCAGCTCGCAGATGTAGCGGACATCATGGTGCGCGCCATGGACGAGGGCATGATGACGCAGCCGAGGGACATGTATTGGAGTGTACTGGGCATGATGAACAACCCGTGGTTCAGAGTAGTCATCCACAAAGAGGGACACAATCTGCGCTTCGAGCACCCCACACAGCCGGTTCTGGGCGGCGGCGGATGGATGGAGCGCGTCAAGAAGGCTGGTGGCAATCTTTCCAACGGATTTTGGGGTGAGAGAATTGAAGGAGAGGAAGAAACGGTGGCCGAGCAACAGCCGACGAAGGAGATCTGTATGACCAAGCAAGGCGTCAAAAGCATTGCTATTGGGGAGCTTCGTCAACATGGCGGCGAGACGGAGCCATGGTTCGTGGTCAATGGGGAGGTGTATGATGGCACCCCTTTTCTGGAGCGTCACCCCGGTGGCGCGGCGTCCATCTTTGGCGCTGCCGGCCAGGATGTATCGGAGGAGTTTCTGACCATCCGTAAGTTTACTTGCACTGCATCCGACAACATCCACTGACTCGTCCGTTAAGACAGCGAAAATGCAAAGGCCATGATGCCCGACTATCACATCGGCACTTTAGACGAGGCCAGTCGAAAAACCCTCGCTCACGGAGAGACTGTAGAGGAGACTGATAGAAGCCCGCGAGCCGTTTTTTTGCAGTCCAAGGTCTGGACCAAGGGCATCTTGGCGGAAAAGACCAAGGTGTCATCTGATACCAAGATCTTCACCTTCAACCTTGAGCACTGCGAGCAGACCGTCGGACTGCCAATCGGTCAGCATTTAATGATGAGGCTGCGTGACCCCGTCACACGCGAAGCCATCATTCGCGCCTACACCCCCATCTCAGAGGGCACCGACAAGGGCAAGCTGCATGTTCTCATCAAGATCTACCATGACACACCGGAGCGCAAGGGCGGCAAGATGACGCAGGCGCTTGACGCCATCCCCGTCGGTCACTGGGTCGACTTCAAGGGTCCCGTCGGCAAGTTTGAGTACCTCGGTAAGGGGTTGTGCTCCATCTCGGGCAAGCAGCGGCGCGTCGAGCGCTTCATCATGATTTGCGCCGGCTCCGGCATCACGCCCATATTCCAGGTCCTAAGAGCCATCATGAAGGACCCCGAGGATCCGACGCATTGTCTGGTCCTTGACGGAAACCGCGTCGAGGAGGACATTCTGTGCCGCGAGGATCTGGACACTATGGCCGGCGCCAACCCAGAGAGGTGCAAGCTGCTCTACACGCTCACCACGCCCGGTGCGTCCTGGAAAGGAGTCACCGGCCGAATAGACAAAAATTTACTCGAGAAGGAGGTAGGAGCCCGCCGCGGAGATGTCAACGGCGATATGGTCCTCGTCTGCGGCCCGGAGCCGCTGGAAGAGAGCGTGCGCACCTCCTTGCTTGCGATGGGCTGGAAGGAAGAGGACTTGCTGTTCTTCTAGGCGAAGCCGTCTTCGGCTGACGTCTCAATGCTGCGGACGGCGTCAAACGCCGGCCATCCGAGCGGATCTCAGGAGGTGGAGGGGTGGACGAGAGCCGGTGACGCTAATGAACTTTCGACCTCGGACATGCGTGGGTGTGGCGTAAGGGATTATTTTCCCCGAGTTGAGATTTGGAAGAGACGAATTGAGCATTTCCGGAGTAAGCCGATAAGCGACTCAGACCTTGATGTAGAACGTACGTTTAAGGTACCTAGAAAGACGGAGTTCGAGCGCTTATCAGTGGGTTCTGTGGGGCGTTGTCAACGGCGTTCGGGGCTTCTCCGCGGGAGATCATCGCGACTACATCTATACATGCATCCCTGAATGGTGAAAGGATCCTGGGTTGGAACGGACGCAAGACGGTGTAGGATAGACTGATTTTTACACGCCGCACACTATGTCATTCAAAAGTCAGCCCACAATTATGAAACTGATTCCCATCAACAGGTGGTAATTTGTGCTGAAGTCTACTCGTTCTGGATCAGAAAAACGTGCTGCGCTTGCTAGTAATTGAATCCCGGATTGCTTCACCCATTTCCACGATGGAAAGCCCTGAAGCACGGCGTGTTTATGAAATGCCCGTCTGTGGTTGTACAATCTCTTCATCCCGCAAAATCTTACAAAATGGCACGTTTCCTTTCATGACTGTCGTAACGTCTTGATTTCTTCTACCTGCCTCAGTGACCGCCGGCGCCCTCGGCGCCAGCTCGAGTTGCGCCAGCACCGTGACCGGGTGGGTTGGGGTAGTAGAAAGCGGCCACCGCGATGGCCAAGTACACGATAACACAGAGAAAGCCTTCGAGGTAGTTGCTCTTCTGGTCACGCAGGAAGTTGCCGACCGTAATAATGGCGAGAATCAGCATGGAGATGTCGAACACTTCAAAGACCAGGTCCATGTGCTTGTGAAGGCCCCAGGCGACGATGACCACTAGTGGGGCGTTCAGCAGAGCCGTCTGCAGAGTGGCACCGAGGACGTGAGAGAGCGCAAAATTCATTTGGTTGTCCCAGGCCTCATCAACGGCTGTCAAGTGTTCGGCAGCCTTCTCGACGAGGGGAACGAGAATCAATCCCATAAAGGGATCCGAAATGCTGTGCTCCTCAACGATTGGGGCGATTTGCTCGACGAGGAAGATGGCCATAAAGGCCACAAGCGTGATGGAGACGACGAGGGCGATAACGCACTCTGTTAGGGTGAGTTTGGCCTTCCTGATGTCTCTGTGCTTGTCGTTGTCACGCTGCTCGTCGTTCTCGAAGACGGCGTCGTAAATTCCGTGGTGGGTACGGGCTTGGAAGTAAACATAGACTATGTAGGAGATGATGAGCAGGATGGCGACGATGCGTGATATGTGGAGCGTCTTGCGGTCGATCTCCTCGACGGTGAGAATGGACTGCAGCGAGCGGTCGAAGATGGTGGGAACAGCTAGGGCCACGCCACTGCGAGGTCGGGTGAGCATGATGTAACATGAATGAGAAGCGGTAGAACAGTGTTGACTTACGCAGTGAGCAACAGACCGCTGCCTGCTTCGGTGATGGTGTCGCTGAATTCCGTTTCTTCGCGTCGCATGCCGCCGGCGATGAAACAGAGCCCCAGGCACAGCAGCATCGTTGCCAATATGGAACCCAGAATAGCGGCCTGGATGACGACAAATTGATCACCTCTCAAAAGGACCATAAAGAGGATTATTTCAACCACGGACCCCAAGCTAAAGCCGTCTAAGTCAGCAGTCTGGATGAGAGGGGCCGAGTGTTCGCTCACGTTGTCTCGATCAGCACGCCAAAGACGTGGCTGACCTTGCGGGACAGCTCCTGCCCGGCAAAGCCAACCATGTTAGCACAAGGAATCATGGCGATGTAAGTCAGAGCGAAGATTAAGACATGCTCGTTCGGCAGGGCGTCTGGCGAAGTGTTAGCCTCGTTAAACGCAACGCCAGCCCACACAAGGCACACATGACTGACATTTGACGGCAAAGGCAGCCGGAACAACGGGCCAAAAGATGTTGCAGACCAGAGAAGCCCGACTTGACGATTTCCAGGTGATCTTCAAAAACTTTAGCGGGTGGAAGCCAGTGCGACCGCTCTCCCCAGAGGGCTTGACGCGGACCTTGCGGCCAGGCGGAGGAGCGCGGTGAGGAGGGCCATAGTGGACGGGGAGGGAGTCGCGGGCCGAGACAGCAGAAGTTCGTGCCTTTTCGGGCGGGCTTGTGTGACTTGGCTCCTGGCGCCTCGAGACGGACTGGCGGTAGGTCTGGCGGTAGGGGGATCTGGGGGCGGACATGATGGGAGGGCCAGGTTCGTCCAGATGGCTGTACGGAACGTCGACGACTGTTGTTACAAGGCGTAAGGGCTTGGCCGGGTTAGGAATGGGGCCAAGGTTGTGAAAGCCAGCGGAACGCCCCCGGTTTCGAGTCTTTTGGTCAGATAGCTAGCTCAATGGACGCGAAGAGAAGGGGCTACAGGACGAGGAGGAGGAGAAGAGTTGGGATCCGAGGTGATCTTGTTCTCCAGGCTTTGTCAACGAAATCCGGTCCTTTCGACGAGGCCTCTAGCAACGGCCGCAAGGTGGGGTGGTGGCTGGTCTGGACCTGAGGTATGGAGGACTTTGGGACGAGGGTGTTTCAACCTCAGCCCGTCTTGATCAGTCGCCGAGAGGGATGACAGATGCTGGATGGAGATAGATGGTCGAAGCTGCAGAATTAAAGTTGCAAATCGGCCGATCCGAGGTTTCCTTTGAAGTGAAGAGAGTTCCTGGCAACTGACTGGCAAGGGGAGCCGAAGGGAGATCCCCTCCGAAGGCATATTTGTCCGCGAGGACGCACGTCGCATGTGCCCGTAAGGGATCGCGCACGACTGCCCTCGATTGTCCCGAATCAAGGCACAGCCAAGCTTGCTGTCATGCCAAGACCGCTGGCAGAATCCCGGCGCATTGCTGAACGAGCTGTGCGTGTATGGGTACACCCGGGATGTCGACCGCCTCGCCTCAATTACCGTGAAACCTCGGGTACAGGATACCTTTCCGAAGCGTGGGTGAAGTGCCGCAGCGGTGAGGCAAGGTTCCCTGGCCACGTTGCGCTAGCCACGCCTGTTGTGTATTTCCTCCATTCATGTTGCTGGGAAAACGTTGCCGGCGAAAGAAGCCCTGCAGAAAATCAAGAGCCCGCCTCAAATTTCACCGCGGTGTGAAGCGAGAGAGGCTGACAGGCGGTAAAAGTGGCCCGCCCCAAGGCCTCTGGCGATTGTGCAGATAAGCAGCCCAACTACGTCACTGGCGTCGCATTGTACCCCACCCCTGCAGCAGCGGGACATTTCTCCCTCCGGTGCAATGCTGGCCAACGGTACGACGGTCTGCTCCTGCCGTGCGTCTTCCTCAGGTCTCCCTGCATCACCGACGCAGCGGATCCGCCATGTCGAAGAGACGCATGGCTTGGCGGCCGATGATGGCCTCTTCCCATAAGACGACAGCAGCCACACGCCCGCAGCCGCCGAGGCTTCTGGCATCTCGGCACAGCCAGGCGGCAGGCTGGACCGATGCGTCGGAATCGGGCGTAGCGATGCAACAGCCCCGATGGTTAGAGGCCAAACAACCTGAGGGAGGCAGCCAGACACGGGCGCCAGAACGGGAAAGGAAAGGGAACACTCAACGCCCAGCGCCCCAACCTATAACGTTGCACGTTCCGAGAACTAAGATTAGAGCTAGGTCGTACCAAGCAAATCTTCAAGGAACCACCAAGACCCGGCCAAGCGGGTGCCGGGAGTGCCCAGAGGCTGAGACACCAACACGCCATCGAGAACCTCCACCGCGGCATGGACAAGCCTTGCCGTCCAGGCACCCTTGGCAAAAGCTTCTTTCGTCCTCTCGGCCATTGGTCATGCAACCTTGCGCGCATGCATTCGCGGACAAGAAACCATGAGCCGTTATATTAGACATTACTGCTTTGTAGCTTACAAATTTCAGAACGGGCGTTCCCTCGAACTGGTTCTCGTTTTGACTCTCCGCCTCACAATCCCGCGTCTATGTTGTCGCCTGGGGTTCCTACTGCCCCATTCTTTCGAAATAAACAAACGCCATGCAGAAAAAGGACCCAGAAAAAGAAGCCAAGAAGTACAAATAGCCGGCAGTCTCAGGCGCAAGGGTCCTAGCCGTGCTTCCATCTGACAATGCCGTCGAGCTCCTTCCTGATGGCAATGACGGCCGCCTCCGCTTGGGAGCGGTAGCTGCCGAACCGCCACTCGATGATGTTGGTATTCTTTCGGAGGTTGTGGTCAATAAGCAGGACAGCCTCCGTCTGGAACTTGAACTTTGTGGCGAACCACTCCCCCATCTTCGTCTCGTTCACTAGGGCGGCGGGGCCTTCCATGACGATGACGCGCGATCGCGTCGTGTCGGACTTCTGAGGTGCTGACTTGATGCGGTTGTAAGTTGCTCGCGGCCGACGGCCACCGACGCGAAGACGACCGTCTTGAATGGCAGCCATCAGCTTCTCGGCACCCTCCCTGGCGAAAAAGACGACTTTGGCGGCGGCAAAGTGCTTTCCCTCCTGGGGGCTGGCGGGGTTGATAACTGTTGACCACACCTTGCTGAGGCCGCCTACCTGGGACATGGCACCAAGTAGCATTGTAGTGGTGCAATTGGGTGGGAGGCCAGTCATCCAGACTGAAGTATTCTGGTCCTCGGGAATGTCCGCGCTCTTGTTGCGTGCGTTTGTTGTGTCGCCCTCGTAGTTGGGGGAGAAGTCACGAAGCTGACGCAGAAGCTTGACGAATTCCTCTTCCTTCTTTGTCATTGTGCGTTTCAGTAGCTCCTTGGGCATGGCCACTGTGCGCATTGTGTTGAAAACACCACCCGAGCTGCCCTCCCCACGTGAGTCCCCATCACGCTTAGTACCACCCTCTTCATTTGCAATCCGCTCCAGGAGAGAGGCAGGAGGGTTCATTTGAACCTGGTGATGCCAAGGCACAGTGCGGCGTCGCAACCAGTTGGGATCTTCAAACTCCGCCATTTTCTGGGCGTGTTAGCAGCCATATGGAACCTTGCTGATTTGCAGAATACTTACCGAGAGCTAGAGAGAAATGGCGCGGATAACCAGCAGAGAGTCTGGGAAGATGTATACGGCGAAGAAGATGTTGGAATGGATGTTAGGATAGTTGGTGGTTGGACTAGGGGTGGCGAGGGCTGCTTGTGGGAAGACGAGGTGAGGCTTGGGTGGGATTTGGGCGGATGAGAGGAATTAAGAACAAGGAACAGGAAGGGGGGAAAAAAGAAAAAAGGAACAGCCAAGTTCAGCCTGAGGGTGGAGCTAAGGTAGAAAAATGTGCAATTTTACGAGTTCTCCTCTTCTATGGTAGTGTGGTAAATCGGATGAGATTACGCGCAGACGGGGTGAGATGTTGAGGCTCTTGCCTCCCCCTCCGTCAGGTCGCCTTTACAACACTTGCCCTAAGATAACCGGACACCAAAGCCCCCGGCTAGCATGGGAATGTTTAAACACCAGCTGATCTACCAAACCGATGAATTGATGCCATGTAGCGCTGCCCGCCCTGATGGGGGGCCGGGGCCGCCTGATAAATGTTTATGTGGACTACCCGTTGTGCATTACAATGATGGAGGCTGCACGTACGACTGCTCACGACTGCCCGTCATACATCACATGCGTCATTCTGGCATGTGCTCCCCGTCCACACGTCCGCCTCCTCCAGCAACACCACATCGGGCTCTTCAAACTCTTCCTCCTTGATATCGACTAACCTTAGACTGTTTCGGTCCCTAGGAGGCACTGACTGGGCCAAGACGACGGTCTCTATGCCAGCCGGACTGTACTCCTCCGGACCCATGGGCAGAGCCTCGACATCAATCTCTAGATTAAGGATGGCCTTGAGAATCACCTGGCTGCCAGCTTTGCTCATCACCTCGTTCGCCTCCTTGCACAACTCCGACGCCACGCATTCAATGCATCCGTTTTCGCAATGGCAATCCTCGACTCGTTTGAGGGCCTGCTGGAGGAGGTGGTCGATATGCTCGAATGCCTTGGTACTGATCCCCGAACCGCTGGCGCCGCCCTTGGCATCGTAAAAGGTCAGCCGTCCCGGCCGCTTCCGCTGCGACTCCTTTCTGGCGAATTCCTTCAGCGCAACCTTGCACTCAGTCCGCACATCTCCAGGTAGACTGATGACAAAATTGGGCATGAGACTCAATATCGCGTGCTCTGCCGCATGAATAGATGCGGCAATATGCAGCCTTCGATCGGCGAGAATTTGTAAAGCTTTCTTGGGTATGTCCAGCCACATGCCCTTGCCGTATCTGATGACTGGAGGGTTATCCACATGCACGGCATCGAGCACCCGCTTCCTCTTGTCGACCTTGAAGAAGCCATACACATTCTGCTGGATCTTGATGGTGCCGTAAAATGCCTTGGACAGTGACCCGGTTATCCGCCGAATAGCCTCCGTCTCGATAGGGTCAATATCGGTGAAGTCTCGCTGAGTCGTCGTCCATTCGACTTTGACTCTTTCCACTTTTGCCATTCTGCGGTCCGGCTGGAAGTCCCTGACGAGATACTTGCTTCCCTGGTGTAGAAAAATTGCACCGTCGTAGATGGTGAAAGTCGCTCGAGAGGCTTCGAGCTCTTCCAAGACCTCGTTCTTGCCGTGGGTGACGTCGATAATGGCGAAGTGCTCGTCTTCGGTGTCACGAATCGCAACAAATCTCGAAGGGATAGGTCGGAACCGGTCGTGACAGTGGTAGAATCCCAGGGTGTCTTTGATCAATCGTTCTTCACAAATCTTGGAAAGATCCTGGCCAAAATACTCCGCGTCTTCCACAGGTCTAATAGGCATTTCGTATGCGGCGCACTGAATGTGGCCTTCCCGTATTAGCATGTTCTCGAGATCGACCTGGAGCTCGCAGTTGGGCTTTGTAAAGAGCTCGTCGGGATTTTGCATGTAGTGCTGGTCGGTAGGGAAGCAGTCTCCCACCAGGATGGAAAGCGAGTCTTTGTTTCTCCGTCCGGCTCGGCCACTCTGCTGTCGCAAGTTGGCGATCGTGTACGGAAACCCCCAGGTCAACACACAATCCAGCGTCCCAATGTCGATACCAAGTTCGAGAGCAGTCGTCGCCACGATGCCAAGGAGCTTGCCCTCAAACATGTCTGCCTCGATTCTCCGCCGGTCCTGGGCAGTATAACCTCCTCTGTAGCCCATGACCCGATTGGCACACTCTGGTCGTCCGAGGGATTCCAGCTCTTGCTGCACTGCACTCACTAGCTTCTCACACTGCTCTCTGACTCTGCAGAAAGCAATGATACGGACACCTCTGAGCATCAGTTGGCAAAAGAGCCGGGCACATTCTGACATAGCATCCCCTCGGCCGCTGGCTGGATCGCCAGGATCTCGGTAGGGGGTATTCCAGCACAAAAACTCTTTGCGACCTGGTCACATCAGTCACTTCCCGTGGTTGCCAACGCATTGAACATAGACTTACCTGAGGGGGAGCCGTCAAAGTCAACCAGACGTACATTCTCGATGCCAAATATGGTCTTAAAATGCTGCTTGGGGTTCGCGACCGTTGCCGAGCATGAGATAAACTTGATGTGGCGGTTGCCCACAGCAGCGCAAATTCGCCGCAGTCGTCTCATGATGAAAGAAACATGCGATCCTATTTGCCCGTTGTAGTAGTGCAGTTCGTCCACAACAACATACTTGAGGTTCTTCAAGAATGTTCTCCACCGTTCCTCCTGCGGGAGAATGGTGATGTGCAACATGTCTGGATTGGTAAAAATGATCCTTGCCTCCTCTCGAATGGTGTTGCGCTCATTCATTGGGGTGTCTCCGTCGAATGTCTCCATGAGCACATCTTCCATTCCTGGCATGTAGGTCAACATCTCTCTCAAGCTCCTCTTCTGATCCTGAGCCAGCGCTTTCGTTGGAAAGATGTACATTGCTCGGGTGTTGCAGTCCCTCTCTAGAGCATGTATCACCGGGAGCTGGTAGATTAGAGATTTTCCGGAGCTCGTGGAGGTGGCCACAACAACATGCTGTCCTTCCAGCAAGCCATTGATAGCCTCAGCCTGGTGTGCAAAGAATTGAGTGATTCCTTTGGCGTTATACAGAGCGTTGACCAAATCCTGGCTGAGAAGAAAGTCCAGATCTCCGTATACGGCCTCCTGCGGCTCGAATACGCGATGGCCGTCTGGAACAATTTGTCCCGTGTACCAAGCGCAGTCTTTCAGTTCCCTGACGATCTCCGGGATACTCTTGCGCTCCGTGGGGACGGACTCGGGCACGGCACCCAAGTCCTTCTCAGGTGGCTCTTCAGGGGCTGTCGGCACGGGAGTGTAGGCTTCGGTTGCCTTTGCCAGAGCCTGATCCGGATCCAGGCCTTCAGAGAGGCAATGATTAAGAAAAAGGTTGACAGCATCAACGAACTTTTGGTTCCTCCTCTCGATAAGCGACGTCATCTGCTTCTGGCTGTAGACGGGAATCTTCAGACTCTCCTCCCTCAGCTTCCTCGTAGGCTTGGTGATCTCGCCGGTTTTTTTGTCCTTGACTTGCCGCTTCAAGTCTCCATCAACGAACTCAAAATACAAAACCTCTTTTCCTCCTTCAACTGAATCGTCTGGATGATGATCAAAACTTTCTAGACCAGATAGACCCCCTACCGAGGCGTCTGGAGCTGGCGCCTGGGCGCGAAAGTCTCGTCCGGATTTGAATGTCACGTCGCGCTCCGCACCTCTGACTTCAGTCTGTAACATAATTTCGTCCACGTACGTAAAATTGACACCTTCGGGCCGGATGGCGGCAATGGCGGCGACATCTTTGACGGTCAGGACTTTGCGGGTGTGTGATTCCACAGCCGACTTGATCGTTTCAAAGGTCGTGGCGAGGTGCTTGCGGGTGCAGCAGAAAGTGAAGACCAAGTTAAGGGCACGATGCGTCTTCTCCAACGCCTTGATAGATTCGGGCCATTCGACTTTGCTGTCAGCAGCAGACGCCGCGCCGTCTGCACGGGCAAGGCTCCTATCGGCTTTTTTCAGGGCCCCTCGTTTTCGCGATGTGGCGCTCTTCTTTAAGCTGTCTGTTGTTGAGACCAAATCTTCGGCGGTATCCTGTGCTTCAACTGCTGAAGCGAAGGTGATTTCTGCACCGGCTGTCGCAATTTCGACTTCGTTCCTTTTGCGCTTTCCCCGTGGCTTCGGCATAGCGGGCTCTGCTCGGCTTTCCATGGTGGACGGCCGATGTTAGTCAGTGTAGATGGCGCTTTGTCAACATGAGGTCGATGGCCCGGACTGCTTCATTATCATTGAGGTTTTAGAAAAATTTGAGTCGACATGCCGAGTTCTCCCGTTCATCGTGCACAAGGGAGTGAGGTGGGAGCTCAGAGCTTGGGACAAGAACACAACGACACCAGTGGCGTGGGCGAGCGAGTCGTCTGCGTCACGTAATTCACACCGTGTCACGTGGCTAGATTACTACTGTCTTCCAAGACCAGGCATCTCAGTGAGAAGCGAGGGAAACTGACCAATATCTATCTATCCCACGATACAACGTTAGTCTTTCTTGTAGTGCCTGTTTCTTTTCTTAGCGAGGCAGAAGGTTCATGTTGCTGTGCTGATTGATATCTAAAGTGTACCAATGACACCGGTTTCCTGGTATCGCGACAGGGCAGCGACCCGAGATATCTGCATAGTCAAACCAGACTCCTAAACAAACAGTTACCATCCCGCCGGTTATATGCCTTTGTCTTCTTCGCCAGCTCCCCATTCCTTCCGGTGATACTCTTGTTAGCCCATCCGTTCATGATCCCATGCACCCTATCTGTATCGGCAAGCAACAGTATGCAGCCACCAGTCCGGTGTGCGGCCATTAGGATTCTTAGTATATGCAAGGGGCGCGGTGCTCAGTTGCCCGACAGCTCGCGCTGTACCGTGCCAACCTCGTTCAGGAATGACTTTGCGCTCGCCGCACTCATCTTCATCCCCGCAGTCAGCTTTTCCACAGTCACCAAAATTACGATAGAAGTCTGAACAGGCTTACCCTCATGTGAACGCTTACAGGCTTGGCGTCCTTGCCCTCGAAGGCGGTGAACATGACTCCGACAGACTTGAGCGACGTTTTCTCCTGGAACTTCATCGCCGGAAGGATGACCGTGTTAAGCAGGATTCTGTGTGTTTGGTCCTGTCTCATAATGAGACGGGCGACTTTATGGCCTCTGTTTCCACCGGCCTCAGGGTCGTCATTGTTGTCCTCCTCGAGGCCTGATGCATCGAAAGAACCGGGTATCGGGACGCCAGCCTCGTCGAAGGACACGCACGCCTCTGGAACGTTGATCTTCAGCATGCCAGAACCACGCTCCTTCCAGCCGACCTCCCTCTCCAAGTAGAACATCTTGGCTCTGACCTGGATTATTGTGGCCTCACCGGCCTCGCCGTCATCGACAGTGACTGGGTCCAATTAGCCAAGCAACGGGAGATGGCGCGCGCCCTCCACTCACTCTTCTGTAGTTTGGTTCGCTTTTTATCCTCTCCAGCCTTCACTTCTTCCTTGTCGGATTCTTCCTTTTCCTCCTTTTCGCCAGACTCTGAGGCGGACCCGTCGTCACCCTCAGCCTCGTTATTGCTGCCTTCTTCCGCGTCGCTTTCAGGCGCCCCGAAAGGTTTGGCAGGCTTCTCGCTCTTGAAGGAGGACTCTCCCACCTTGGCGAAGCTGGTCAGCGGCTTACCCGCCAATGGGCCCCCGAATCCACTGCCGAATGCCGAGCCGAATCCGTTTGCGCCGGCGGGCTTAACGCTGGCGAATGGTGACGACGCGGCGCCAGAACCCCCGAAGCTCAACGTCGGGGCCGCAGCTGGCGGTGCGGCTGGTCTAGACGGCGAAAGGGCGCCGAATGGCGACGCCGACGAGGCCGATCTGCCAAAGACGCTTCCTTTGGTGGTATCTCCCAGAGCACCGAACGGAGAGGCAGTCGACGCTGCCAACTTGGCAAACCCGGAGCTAGCGAAAGCTGCAGCCGATGTGCCCTGGGTCTCGTCCTTGGCGGCTTCCTCCGTTGTCGCCGACGGGGCGTCGGTCGTAGTGGTGTTCGTCTTCTTCGTGTCGGCAGTGACACTCGATGGTCCCTGCATGGGGAAAAACGCGGTTAGCATACGTGACCGAAGAAGCTCGAAAGTGCAAAAGGGAAGCAAAAAACCTCACATCGGAATCTGTGGCGGTATCTGTCGGGGCTGCTATCTCGTCTCTGTGCCTCTTCTTTTCAGGTTCCAGTCGCAAAGCTCTGTCTCTGGCCGAGTCGCTCGAGGCAACGCTCTTGCTGTCGCCTTCGTCGGCATCCTTGTCCTCGTCTAGCTGGTCGTGCGCTCGCTTCTGCTTCTTCTTTGGTGACGAGACTTGCTCCTTGTACTCATCATTCGCTGAGGCTTGGGGCGTGATTGTGCCGGTGGCTCCATCTGCAAAAGACTTCTCTGAAATGGCCGTGTGCTTGAGCTCCTTGCGGGCAGCAGCTGTCTCGGCGTCCTCCTTGGCGTCAACTGGGTCTGACTTCGGACTACCGCTCTGGCGGTCGTCGGCCATGGTGATGAGAACCTATGTACGTCGTCCGGCGATGCTGTCGTCGTGATATGTGGTCGTGTGGGTAGGTTCTAGCTGTCTCTGCCCGACTTTGCAGGTGGTTGAAAGCCAGTGGTCCGGGAGCGATGAGAATGCTGGCGACAATGCGAGCAGATGCGCGATGGGTGGGGGGGAGGAGCAGGGTCTTTTCCTGCCAAACCTGGTAGAAAATTAAGAAGAAGAACAGAAACGGTGTCTACAAGATGAGTGCAATCGAAGCAGTTGCAAGTCAGGAGCCGGTATTCCACGTCTTGGCAGTGGTCGCGCGGCTTTGAGTGATGCGGTGCGGTTGTTGAAGGTGTGCGGGTGCGGGTGCGGTGACAGCAGACCTAGTGAGTCCTTCGCTGGCCATCCACTGGGCTGCCGGGCTGTAGGGCGGTTTGCTGTTGCTAGGTACCTAGTGCACCTCAGTGTCGTCTGTCCGTCTCTGGAGGTTCCCTTCAGCTCTGCTTGGGATAATTGGTTGGGGCTGGACTAACGACGGCAATCGGCCCAATCATTCGGCGCACCCAGTTCGGTTTAGACGACACAGGCCGAATCCAATTGGGTCAGTGGCGGCCTGCATTAGCGCGCCTTGCCCAGAGGTGAGGTGAGATGGGTGCCTTAGCGAGGAGGGGTGAATTCGTAGGTAGGTACAGCGGAGTGGGTCCCTGGGATCCCCCGCCTCGGCAATTTCTCGCGAAGGTTCACGCACCTAGGTGCCTTGAGTACCTACCAAAACTAGGGACCATTAGGTAAGGTAGGCAGGTAGTACAATACAACCCCTGAATGATTGTAACAAAACTACCGCCGCCACAACCTGCTTGACAACCGCCACGATAAGCCAATCTTCCGTTTATATAGTAAGTGTTAACTTGATTTTCCCGCACTGACTTCGCTGGAGGTACACGCTAGACAATCATTCAGGGGTTGTATTGTAGTGCCCGGTAGGTACCTAGGTAGGTAAGCTTGGGTAACCCGCCCTTCCTACCTTCAGGCAAGGGGAGAGCTGCACGCCCAAGCAGGAAGGACACGATGACACAGAAAAGTCGGCCAAGTTGCCGCAGCCAGTATTATATCATGAGTCAAGGGATATGCCATGTCTTTGTGGTTTTTGCAAACAAAACATTTCATTCTTTGACCTGCCACCACCTAAAGCAAATGGTACAACACGGTATGGATATATAGAAATACAGGGTACGCCCAGGTCCGTAACACAAAGCGCCGTCTCAACTTACAGACGGCCCAACCGGCCCAAAAACTTAGCTGATGAAGCAGAGGCAGCCTAGGCCGAGGTAGAAGACAAACAGCGGATACACTGCGATCCCAACCCTGTTCTTGACAACACCGCTGCCGCCAAGAATGCTAACTCCGGCAGCGAGGGACCATCCGACAAGGAAGAGGTAGACAGGGACACGTGCAATGGTAGGGATGCCGAATGCCGAAAGCAGCGCTGCTATCACCAGAGGGAACAAGGTGTATCCGATAATGCAGACACTCTGAGCGAAGGAGCTGCATTCTTCTGTCAGTTTCCGTCTTGGGAAGGGAACCCAGAATCCGAGGGCTGCAAAGGGTCCAACTCACATGCTGCCCCCCAGCAGTTTGATCTGCAGCGTCACCACAGCCTCACCAATCCAGATCATGGCAAACACTCCGCTGAAGACAACGTCCTTCTGATCCGCTCGCGCATTGAAGCTCAGCAACAGACTGAGGAGCAGGCAGAAAATGAGGGGGCCCCACAGATCCCAGTCTCGTAGGCCGGGCGTCATGTTGTTCTGCGACAGGAGAGCCTCCGAGTCCATGAAGCGGCTGGCCAGTCCCGTAATCTCATCACGCGCACCTGAGAACCCTGCCCCACGAATATTCGCATAGGCGCCCCGGAGCCCATCGGCGTCGAACATGGTTCCTCCGAGCAGGTACTTGGGGTACAGAACCTCCCTCATCTTCGCCCACACAGCCAGAAGGTCTCGGCGGAGGGTATCCCATACCGACTCGTCGATCGTGTTCTGCGGCGCGGCACGGTCTTCGCCTGGTATGCGTGAGGTCCAGGCGCTCTCATTGAGAGGTCGCGATGAAGAAGAGCCGGAACCGATGTTGCCTGTCAACGGCTGGCGTGAGGATGTGTGGCCGAGGGGGTCGTCGAAGTCATCAAGATCGGCTATGCCCAATGCAGTTGTCAGCTCACCGTCTCCCGGGAAGACTGCAAATATTGTGGATGCCTACCATCATCGGGGTCGATCAGGTCGTCGTCAACCAAGGGAGGGTTGGCATATTCATCTCGTCTGCCGGTAGATGCCATTGTGGTGGTTGTACGAGCGGTGGTGCAGGTGCTGTTCAAGCCTGTTTCCCGGTCGTGCTTGTTTCGCACGGGTTCTCGAAAGTATTCGGGTGTTCGTCCGCAGCAGAAGAGGCAGTTTGGTGTGTTGGGAGGGGATGGAGAGGCGCCAGAACAGAGCACTCCAACGGTCGTACGTGCCGACTTGCGACTTCCCAAGACTCCACGGTATCCTCAAGCAGGTGTCTGGTTGGTCCAAGCTCCCTTGATTCGGAAAATACTGGCCCGCTACCCGACTGTACTCCACCGCGACCCGACCCAACCCAATGACCCAATCACGGATTGAAGGTGCTGCCGGAGCCAGTTACCGGTCTACCTTGCTCCATCACCGTTCTCCCCCGAGTTTCGTTGTGGGTCCCCGTCCGCACCTGCCCGCATGCCGAATAGCACCCCACTGAGAAGACTACCTCAGGTGCCGTACATTTCCACCACTGAGTTGTAAATGAACAAGCTGAGGAGGATACTTGACGAGTTCGCCGACGGCCAGAAGACGTGTGATACGGCACAACAGGCTTGCGAGAGTGTGTGACCTACTAGCGCATGGCCAACAACCGACATATCAATTCTACCCTCACTATTCTGTCCAAAGGACATCGGATGCAAGGCATTCTAAACTTGGTTTGTTGCTGTCGACAAACCTCCCACTGTGTCCAATTGCTGTGTCTCTTCCTTATGGGTATCATCTTTAGCCGCCATTTCTAGTAAAATGCGGGATGCCAAAAATCCGTCTTCCCCCATTTTGCCGCCTGCCAGCCTCGTGCTTTACATCCAGCCCGCTCCGATTTCTCACTAAATGTCTAATTCACACAGCTAACAACTGGCGTTGCCTTCTCACATCAAAGGAAAGGGAGAGAAGGGAAAAGGAAAATGCCCAGAAACAAACCGGAACGCCAATTTCGATGCCGCCGCAAGATCTCTTGCTCTATTTTTGCGACCACGCTGAAACCTACTGCCATGGGTAGCCATAGCCACGGGGCGGCTCGTTCGGACCAGCCGATGTAGTAGGGACATTGTTGTTGGAGTGTCCCTGGCCATTGTATGGTGGTGGCACTTCGCTCCACGGCTGGTCCTGCTGTGCAGCCTGGGACCCATTGCTTGGCCGTTGCTGGTGTTGAGATTGCTGGTGGCTGTGGTGGCTATGGTGGTGACCATTGTGATTATGGTGTTGTAGATGCTGCAGTGCTTGGTTATGTCTGCCATACTGATCGTACGCAGACGTATAGGCAGGCTGTAGTCCGGGCCATGTAGGAGGAGGTGGTTGAGAGTAGATGTAGCTACCCATCTGGGGCACATGAGCGTATCCTGACGGTGTTTCATGAGCCTGTGGTTGTTGGTAAGCAGAGGACGACGAAGGGAACCCTGTCTTTCTCTTCTCATCGTAGTCAACCCAGCGACGAACCGCCTGGTTGTCTGGTCCGAGATACGAGACATTGCCTGCACTAGGATCCCAGACTGGAAGCCCGTCAGGCTGGGCCTCACCACGTGGTAAACCCCTCGTGTACGTGGCAAGGTTGCCGTTGATGCCAACAAGCGCCCATGCAAAAACTGCGACGTCTCGGATGGAACTCATCAGGTGGTCGACAGGAGGACCCCCGACGGACATGACGTTGTCACGAAGAGGCATGTACTGCGGCATCAGAGGGGCCCTGAAGTTGTAAAGCAGTTCCTGAGGCAGTTGAGGCCTGATGGGATGATGGCCCCATGGCGCCGCAAAAAGACCGTTGGCATAGGTTGGGGAAACCAAGGGCGGATGGGGCGCCGGGATAGGCGGACGAGCCTTGCGGATCACGACGACAAGGCCGTCGGACGTACATGATACGACAGCCTCAAGCTCAAAAGCTGGAATCGGTTCGCGACGACGGTTTCTCAGAGGCTCCGCGGGCGGAGACCCACGGTTCGCCGGTCCATCGATTGGTGGCGCAGTAGTTGCAGCGGTTTGCTGCGTTCGGCTGCTGGAGGCCGAAGTCATCGTGGTCGCGGTGTGCGACGCAGAACTGTGCGTCGACATATCAGGCTGACCCGTATCTTCCTGCTTGATTTGAGGGATAGATGGCTCATCATCAACATCCATGCGACCATCGAGCTGCACGCCTCCGCCCTCGGAATCACTGGAGTTGCCGCTCTGGCGCTCTTCATCGTCTTCCTCATCCTCGAAATCCTCCGGTCGACGCGGGTCTCTGTACCAAAATCTGAGGTAGGCAATTGAATCGTTGGCTTTTGCGCTCTCCAAACACCGGATCGCATCCGGAAGGCAGTTTTCCTGGATGCATTCATAGAAGCTCTTGTCCTTGATCTGGTCGGGTCGGACGCCGAGGATAGAGGATACTGCGTTGGTCGCAAACATGACGGTCAGCGTCCGGGTGAACCTGTTTAAGATGAGAGCTGCTCGAGGCTCGCGCTCGACGGGGGGCATCCTGAACTTGGGCGACAAGTGCTCGAGCATGTGGTAACGAGGGTCTCGAGGAGAGCACGAAAAGATGCGACGGATCTGGGGCGCCTCGATGGCGCGCCCTGGGGATGGGTTAATACAAAGACATGAAGAGCTGGGCAATGAATGAACTCACTTTCACTCTTCTCTCCACGTTGATATATGCTTGTGCAAGCCACCAATACATCGTGGACAACGGTGAAGCAACACTCGCAGCTCACCCACTGGCCGTCGCGGGCCTGGATGCGAACGTAGTGAAGCACGGCGGCCTTGTCCAGCAGGACCCCGCGACTATGTATCGAACGAGCGAAAGGCACCTCTTCAGGGTGAAAGAACTCGAAACATGATTTTCCCTGCACCTCCTGGGGGGCGTAGCCCAGGATGTCGTAAACTGAGTCGGACACAAACAGGATGACAGCGTCTGGGTCCGTAGAGTGGATGGTCATGAACGTTTGCTCCATTGCTAACGATGGTTGGCCTATGTAAAGGACAAGGTCTGGGATTGTCTGTGTAGTAGGCCGCAACACCTATCACATCCGTCTCTCCGGACGTTGCCCAGGAGCCTGGGTGGGCTGCAATGACAGGCAAGTGATGGACGAGAGGGCGAGGAGCGCTGTCTTCTTTGGCGAAATGCGCAGGTGTTGACTGGCACTGATGGGTGTGGAAGTGGTGTCTGGAAGGAAATTGAAAACCGCGTCGACGCTGCAGCTGAACGGCGGTGTCGTCCAAGAAAGCCGGCCTGAGCTGAAAGCCCGCTGCTCCAGGGTTCGGTCGGTCGAGTTGGTCGGTGTGTGAGGCGCGGGATGCCGGGGTGGCACACAGATGGCGCTGTCACCTTCGGATGAAAGGCTAACAGTATCACGAGCTATACTGGCAAAAGTATAACGGCCAGGCAGGCCTAGCAAGCGTTGCAAGAGTGAGTGTGGCTCCTTGCCTGACGTAGGCAGGTAGGTACGGTACGGTACGGTACGTTACGGCAAGGTTAGACAAAGCCAGGCTGGCTACGCTCCAGGCCAAGGCGAGGCAGGCGGGCAGGCAGCTGGGGCGATCCGGCGTTGAAACGAGCGTAGAGTTGACGGTGACTGAGGTAAAGACGAGATGCGTATCGAACACAAGACTGCCCGAGCCGTTGGTGCTCTGGTGGTTGGTGGTGGTCGAGTAAAGGCGGCAGGTAGGTAAGGTAGGCAATTGTTGGTTAATGTTGGTGGTGGGGACACAGCGCAGCGGAGAAAAGACACCTAATAGTGTATGTAGTATCCGCAGCAGCCGGAGAAGGAGAAGACGTGAGAGAGGGGAGAGGGAGAGGGAAAGAGAGAGACTCGAAGCGATGCGGTGCGATGCTGTGCAGCTGGCGGGAGCGACGAGCATCTTTTTATGACAACTCGTTCTCTTGGTGAGGGCGGCGGGCAGGCGTCCACCTCAGCGTCCGTGACGGCGACACCTCACCCATCAGTGCAGTGCAGCGAGCGGCTCAGCAAAACGGGTGCGGATATGGCAGGGTGGTGAGGAGAACCAGCAGGGGGCCCTGCTGGGCTGCAGCAGGTTGCGACTGCCACCCCGGCAGCTGTCCAGTGTCTGTAGGGTGCACTGTTGTAGCACCCTACCTCTAGGTAATGGAAGTGCCTTCCTACCTACCTACCTAGGTAGGTACCTAGGTAGCCCGTGTACCTGCCCTACCTCGCAGGTACCCATGGCAAGGTGGGGAAAGTAGGCTGGTGAGGTAAGTAGTTAGACACGTAGTATAAGTACCTGTGTAGGTCCCTACCTAGGTAAGGTACCTGTAAGGTACCTAGTAGGTATAAGGTATCTTTGAATCGATTCGCCCACCTCCAGTCGCGCTCGGGGCCGTTCGTCCTCTGGCTGGCCCGTGGGCCCTGGGGGGCCGCTCTGCCAGAGGCCCGGGATCATCCTCACACGTCAGGGCATAATAGCCCGTTGCGGGCAGGGCAGAGCGGGGCGGGCCAGCCCCCGGTCGAAGCAATAATAACACCATAGAGCACATCTGGGCAAGGGTTCTGGCCTTCTGGCCCTTGGGAGCTCACGAAGAGGAATGCAGTCCACAAACGACACGGCGAGTCGACGACGAGTCGTGGCATCTCCCTGCTCTGGCCTCTCGACTCCGGCACGAAACAACTCGTCAACCGGTGCTCGGCGTAGGTGCGCCAGTATTTTCACTGTTGTTTGGGCACGCAAAGCGCCCTGGTCTTGGACAAGTCAACCGCCACGAGGCATGGGTTCACTATTATCCGTGGCCCGTCCCAGGCGATCCAACGTATTTCTCGCTGTCTTCCTGCACGAGTAGCTGCTCTGCGGCCTGCACCGTTTCTGATGGGGGGACTCGTTGGATTGACGTTGACAGCGGGGCAAGACAATCTGCACATACCTTATACTACCTACTTGCGCCGTAGTACCTTCACCAAATGTAACTCCCTGCTTGAAGATACGGCGGCCGTTTCTCCCCTCTGCCTTTCTCGGTCCCGGCAACTGCATTTAGCAAAACGGGCGATGATTGACTAATGTTGTTACACACTCCGCCCGGCAGCTGACCGGGGCCTCGGGGAGGCTGACTTTTCCTCCGATCGCCCTCTCTCTCTCTCTCTCTCTCTCTCTCTCTCTCTCTCTCTCTCTCTCTCTCTCTCTCTCTCTCTCGCGTCCACTGCAGGCTATATTGTGCAAGCACAGGCACCACTGCCGGATATAATGCCGGGGTCTTATGGGCTTCATACGACATGTCGCTAGACACACCATGGAGTCGCAGCACAGCATGTCGTATCCCGTTAGCCGCTCAAAGCCTTCAGCCGTACTGGAACTCGCATCAGTCCAACTTGCTTCCCGGTGACAGATCGCAGCGCTTGTTACTTAGTAAAGTACGGGTGGACGTCAACTCAAATCGACTCTCTGCCGAGCCATGGCTGCAAACACGAGCATAAGCTCGTTCACCCTTACACCAGCCCGAACACTACACCCGGTGCATGTGGCAGCGACGAATCGGAACTTCTCGAAATAACGGCTATGGACGGTGTCCGTCGTCGGGAGTGTCTCGGATTGTGAACTGCTGTTACTGAAGAAGCCGGAGCTCCAAAGCTTGCGGCGGCGAGTCTACAGGATGGGGTCGTCTCGCAGATAAAGGCTGAATATGTCACTCGAGGTTCGAAGATCAAAAGCCATCAACAACAGCTCCCAATCGTCCAAGGGGCCAGTCCACCCCTGCCCATAGCTCCCCACTTCTTCGCCATTCCCCTGTCCGTGATACCGATAGCAGACATGGGGTCTGGGGATCTCGCATGGGATGTCGGGCAGCTCTTGACTTGTTCTGGGAAAGCTTGCGAAAAGGCGGCCCTTTTACCTAAATAGTACCGACGACCGATAGAGATTGCAGGGCATCTGAGCCCGGTTCTTTCCCCAAGGTCACGTCTCTGATGCTTGCTTTCTCACCCTAGACCATATTCGGGACGCCGCAGCGGTCGCCGAAGACTCACCAAGTATCTCAAAAACTTAGCAGTTTACTACCTGCTTAAACACCTTTATAAATAACCACCAAGGTTGAGCGATACAGCGTACTATAGGACTTGTGAATAACCTCTATGGTTTACTAGAGGGTATAAAAATAAGGCCTCTGGCTGTCCTTTGGGCAGACCAGACCAAAACCACACTCCTAAATCATCATGGCCTACGATATTGACTACCCGCTTGCTTTCTCACCTTGCCAGGTCATCCATCCTTCATCCGCGTCAACGGGAGTAAAAAATAAAAAATAAATAAAATAAAAATAAAAAGGCTAAATTGGCGTCCGCGTCTGGATGTTCGGGGAGTGGCCACGCTACGCTCCGCTAGGCATAGTTTGATGCCCGTTTTCAGTTGACAGCTGTGAAGACATGAGAACCTGGTTCACAAGTTGGGATCTGCCGCCAGGGTCCCCGAGCGAGCGAGCTGAGAAGCCGCTTCATCTCTGCCACAGGCTCCGCGTGAGCCTTCATGTTAGAACCTCAGACGGAGTTTCCCGAGACTGTGCCGTCGCTTAAGTGTCGTGTTTGGATCCTTCAGAGGGCTTTTGCTGACATCCGTCGTGGGAAACAGAAGCAGCTCGTTCTCGCGGCGCGCGCTCTTTCTCCCGCGCTGGTGTCGTTGGCATGTCGCAGTGCATCGCCGTAGGAGATGGACACGGGCCTTCCTTTTGGAGTCCATTCGTGACGTGAACCACATCTAGACAGGAAGCTGGAGGCGCGGTGCTCGTTCGCAGCGGGTGCATGCGATGAACACGGAGATGTCATGGCAGCCCATGTCTCGTGGGGCGCGATTGATGACCCACGACGGGACAGGTTTATTGGCAGTTTGTGGATCTCGGATGCCATGCTTGGGCTGGGGGCCGAATACCTAAGGGACCCGTATTATTGACTGGCAGGTGAGGATGGGGGTTTTGCGAAGATGAGGCAAGCTCGATGTTGATATCCTGCGATGGATGTGCGGCATCGAGAGTCGTCGATTGGGCGTGACTGGATTCCGAGTGTGATTCGCGTCTGTGTGTTTGATGATCCAGTCACTTCTCACCCGTCGGCTGACGTAATCCCCATCCCTGGGCCATCGCAGTTTTGTCGCTTAGTACTAGGTCGAGACGCCGTCGGGGATGCTCGGTCGCCGGATACCCAGGCTGGTGAGAGGAGCATCGGGCAGGATTTGGCGTTATTACACACGGGTCCACGAGGAGAGATGAGAGGTTGACGTCAAGCCGCCCATTGAGTTTCTCGTGTGCATTTTCGGTAGGCGAAGAATGGCAAATCAAATAGGTACACCAGGTAAGCCCCTTCACGTACCACCTCGAGGTGCCCCGCGCAGGTGCCGGTCAAAGAGAATTGGCCGACGAACTGCTCTGGCCCACCTTCGCCTGGGCTCACAGATGCTGCAGGGCACAGACCTCTCTCACCGTCCGTGTCTCTCTCCTTGTGCGTTGGCGATGCTTGAACGGCACCAGTCTGCAGTCTAAATCGTGCCTCGGGTCAGGCAGCTCTGTCAGGCCAGACTACCTTGTACTAGGTAGCTTCGCAATTGAACCGACACTGGCGCGGTCAAACCAGGGCGAGATGACCTTCAGTACAGGGTACAGTGGCTTGGGGCGGGCTCAGAAGAGAAGCGAGACACCATGCTCTACCAGTTGGGGGATGCCGTTTTTCAAGCCGTCGTGCACGGCATGGGATGGTGGAATTGGACCGTCTCAAGATGGAGATGAAGACCCCGATGCTGTCCCAGGCCGGCTAGCGCACCGTTTTCAAGCCAGCCCACGGGTCGCCGCTCCGTCCTGTTCAGGCCCACCCTGTTCCGCCCGTGGCGTTCGGTCCCCTGATTCAGGCCCCTCCACCCAAGTGGGATAAAAAAAATAAAAATAAAAAGGGACACGGGTGCTACTTTAGCTGCCAAGAAATCTGCCACAGTCCCACTTCAAACCACCTCGCCCTGTTTGGTCTAGACTACCATTTCCGCGATGCGCCTGGCCATCCGTCTCGACTACACCTCAGGGCTCAGCTTCCACCCGCTTCCCACCCACTCGCAGGCCGTAAGCTCCGGCTCTGCGAACCCCTATCCCCCAGACCGCCGAACAATATACCGTACCCGTCCCCCTTTGCTGGGCCCTCCGACTCGGTATCCCGTGCGCTCGTGGCGTCACTGAGGTGCCTGCCGGTGTCAAGATCTCCAGAAGATCAAGCGGAGAAGTTCAAAACGACTCGCATCTAGACGCGGCCGGGGTGTTTTCTTCTCTCTTCCCAATTCCCTTTCTTCCTCCGCTGCCTTCGCCTCACCCACACGCCCACCCCTCACCGCAATGGCCCCCACCACCATCGCGACTCCCTATGACTTTCCGAGGCTGAGAGTATCTGTTCACCTCGAGGTACGCCGGTCTGGGATTCCCCTCCCAAATGTCTTCTTTTTCTTGCCCCTCTCACCCATTCGCTTCTTGCATTGAGTTTAATTGAAGATGGCAGGAGGCGTTCGATTGTTTTGGTGCCCTCATCCTGAGCCCGCGTTCTGACAGCAAACGTAGGACGACACTGGATTTCTTTCTCAAGATGACACTGTTCCAGGTACGGACACGCCCATGAGCCAGCCCAGCATCCCCTTTGACACCGTTTAACCCTCTTCCTCCAGAGTTTTTCGATGTCAAATTCTGCCCCTTTCAGCCTCTGGATGCGAAACCCATCTTCGCTGCCGTGAGCAAGAAGCATGTAAGTGCCTTCCTTGCCTCATTCAAACTCGGACTGGCTCGGCTCCTCTGGTTCTGACCTTGCACGCCGTCCTAGATCGTCGTCTGCCGCCTCACAGCAACCCCCGATGACTCGAATCCCTGTGAGATAATCAGCATAATTCGAGATGATGATGTGCGTCCTCCCCAGTAGTCCACTTATGCACACCAGCAGCGACAACTGACTCGACTGCAGCCCGAGGCAAGAAATTACTCCTGCACCTGGACCAGAGACGCGGCGATAGGCAAGCCGCTCCTGTGCTATGGTGGCGAGGACGCCAAGATCAAGGTTTACGATGTCATTGACGGCAAGCTTGTGAATGTATGTTGGATATTAGCCGCCCAAATTCTTTTAGTCACTCACGTCTTGTCTAGTGCCTGGTCGGCCATGGAGGAGTATGCCTACCTCATCTCAGCTCTTTCGCAACGAAGAGTGGAAGTACTGACTGATTGCCAGGATATTTGTGACGTTGCCACGTCCCCTGTTGACCCCCTGGTTATCGCCTCTTGCTCCGACGATACTACAGTCCGGATATGGAGCTTGGATCCGAAACATGAGAAGCAGCCGTGCCTCTGCATTCTCGGCGGTGAAGGTCACTACTGGAACCTCCTCACTCTGGTACGCCTCGCATCGCGCCTTGTGCTTTGCGCCTGTACATTATTACTCACCTACCCCCAAGGCTTGGCATGATACTGGTCGCTATATTCTCTCAGCTGGCCACGATCAGATCATTAACCTGGTGAGCTCGACCCCCAAACTCGCACTTTTGTTTCGTACCTGACCAGTTGTGCAGTGGACGGTGCCGGACCTTCCGACAGAACCTACAGACCGACCTGTTGAGGTCCACTACCCTCACTTTTCCACTTGTGAGGTGCACAGCAGTCTTGTGGATTGGTAGGTTCTGAATTAGCAGGGAAATCAAGTAACACTAACCATCAACAGCGTTGCCTTTTACGGCGATTACATTCTCTCCCGAGCCTGCCACGATGATGTAATCGTCCTTTGGAAGATCGAGGGCTTCTCTTCCCAAGATCCGCCTCCACCACAGTCCATGGCTCCCACCACCATTAACCCGGGCAACCTCACGCGTTCAGCCTTTAATCCAGGTGTCTCAGCTGAATGCCCGGCACCTTACACTCGTCTCATCGAGTTTGCTACCCCGGGGTGCGGCCCGCAATTCTTCATGCGGTTCAAGCTGCACTTCGTCCCAGACCAACATCCCATCCTCGCCTTCTGCAACGCTAATGGCAAGATCTTCTTTTGGGATTTCGAGCAGATCACCGATTTCCACGACTATGTCAAGGCGGCTGAGAAGATGGCCCCCAACACACCCGTGGAAAAGCCGAACTGGCTCAGCGCCATCGTGCACCGAAACCATGGTGCAGCCAAGGCGGAGCCGACAGTCAGAGAGCGCAAGGCGGCCGGTAGGTCGTATCAATCGATACTCGAACATATACCGCACTTCTCAAAGACATATAATAAGGAGACACTGCAAACGTGGGACGAGAAGTATCTGGTTGGTAACCCGCAGCGGGCCCTGAGAGCTCACAGAGTCGAGAACTCTGGCGCCTCCACATTCGTCGGAAGGCAGGTGGCTTGGAGTCCGGGGGGTGAGTGGTGCGTCGTCGTGGGTAGCTCCAACTTTGCCTTGGTGCTGCAGAGATGGGTACCAAAGCGCGAGGTATGAGATGGTGGGGTAAACAGGTCGCCAGCAGCGGTTTGAGTCTCGATACCTTGAGTTGAGTACTTATGAAGATACCAACCACCGTCTCTAGCCTGAGGTGCGGTACTCTCGGATAGGAAGTGACGAGAAGACGGGCAAAATGGGAATATCGTCGTCCTCCACGGGGGCCAGTACTTCCTGAATAAAAGCGTCAGGCGGACGGCCGTGCTCCGCCATCCTCTGAAAGCTGCCTCGTGCGTTATTCCTCTCCTTGTCGCGCCGTAACTTGGCCTCCGTCGTCTGCCCCTCTGTCTCTGTGTATGCTGGGATGAGCAGGTCACCAATGTACAGCGATACCATCCCCCGCAGCCTCAGAAGCTCGCAGCTGGTTGAAAATGGCCGGTCCTCAAGCAAATCGTCCATCCGGCCAGCCACCTCCCGCAGGCCATCCAGCGCCCGCCGCCTGATCTCATCTCTCGCCTGGCGCAGTCGTCTGTTCCGCAGGTCTGCCTGCCAGACCGATACCTCCAACTTGGGCTCGATGCCGTCCATCATGAAGCCGTAGTCGCCGCCGCCAAGAGACTGCTCCTGCCACGAGTCGTCTTCCCAATCCTCGGCTTCGCGTTCCAGTCGGCGCAGAGAAGACGTTTGTTGATTGTGAATCTGAAACACTTCGTAGCTAAGCTGCGCGGGCCAGAAGTCGACCGCCGAAATGGCACGGCGAAGCTTGAAGTTGTACGGGTACCGCTGGATGAGGTCCTGGAAGTATTCACACACTCGAGGCACGTTCTCCACTGGGTACGCCTCTGCTTCTTGGCCGTCCTCCCCTCCGTCGCCGCCCCCCTCGCGCATGAGTATCTCGGCGCCCAGTGCCCAGTAATTGTTACGTCTGATATCTACTGGCTTTCCGTGCACATGCGACCTAGTAAGAATCCCAAAGGCGCGTCTTGCGTTGGTCACATCCCCTTTATCGAGAAATCCGTAGATCGCCTGGACCAGGGGTCGAAAAGGCGCCTTCTCTGAAGCATATTTGGCCTTCTTCTCGCCGTTCTTCTTCCGTGAGCGGTGCCTGCTTTCTTCGTCGGGATCATCTTCCTCCTGGTTATCGCTATCGCTATCCAGGAGCTTCTCGGATGCGGCGGCGGCGCCCCGTCGGAGGGGCGTATTGGGGTCTTGCCACGCACGATGCGGAAACTTGGGCTGCGTTCTTGAGGGCGGCTGGTCCGTCTCCTCGAGACCGGCCAGACCTAGTTGGTGCAGAATGGAAGGTGTGTGACTGAGCGGGTTGATCGAGTCTCTGGGCAGATGAGAGGTGTAGGTGTCCTGGCTGTCACTGATGGACAAGGCAGACGCGGACCTCTTGCGGCTGGTTCGACTCATGGCCGTTAAGAGTTGCGATGCTAGCTTGCCAAGATTACTGAGAAATTATCCGGAGAGAAAAGAAAGTTAAAAGATGTCGCACGATGCGCTGAGTCGAGTGAGCGTGAAGTGATTTCACTGCTCACCGTCCGGGAGAGAATTCGCCACAGTGCCGAGTGGAACCCCGCAGGCCGACGTCCACGTGCGGTGCCCAGGTTGGTAGGCAACCTGGAAGTAAGTAGTTTCAATGCCGCCAAAAGCACTCAGGCGTACAGAAGGAGAGGTAGGCAACAAGTCTACTTCAGCCAGCAAAAAAATAAAAAATAAATAAATAAAAAAATCTGCGCTTATTTTCATCCCATGAGTTCAAATCAAACCCGATTTCCTTAGCCCTTTTTTCCCTTTTTTGGTGGGTACGTAGAATGACAAGCTTGAGACCAATACTGAGTATAACCTCTCGAGAGCTCTCCTCGACGCCGTTTAAGAGACAGCATAATAGTGTCGGGTTCATGGTGCCGTCTCCTTCTCACGCACCCTTTTGTCTTTCGTAATTCTACTATTGAATAAGGCTTGCCAAACGCAGGTCTCCCTTGGTGAATCTTGCTGGCGCCTCTGCCAGCCAAACGCCCACCGGCGTTGCAGTGATGCATCCAAAACCATCGTGTCTCGCAAAAGCGTTCGAATGGCATTGGCATTGATTGACACCGCGGTGAGTTGTACAGCTCAGGTAGCGCAACCGAACCGTGGCCATCACGTAAATACTACCAATGCATAGATGCAATATTTCGATGTTTCTTAATCACCACGGGCGCCTATTGTACACCGTCTATATCTAGCAGACGTTTTCTCTAGCAGCCGCCCCAATTTACTGCTCATTTCCGCTCAAAGTAGGTCCATTGGCCCTCGACGGGCTTCTCCTCCAAGTCCTCCCACCTAAAGTAACCAATGTCAGTCTGCGATATCAGCCGAGACAGCCGAGAGAGGGGGACGTACACCTTGGCCTGGATCATCGTGTCCACGAGCTGCAGCTCCCCTTCAGCAACTTGAATGACCTCCTCGATGAGGCCAGCTCCAATCTTGTTCTCCAGCTCAGAAACTCTAGTCGCGAAATCAATCAGCTATGCCACTATGAACTCGACTCATTAAAGAAAGAAAGGACGAAAGAGAGGAAAGAGAGGGCAGGCGGGGGATTATTCATGGACCACATACTGGTCAGCCGTCAGCTGCGGTTCGGGCTCCCACTGCACCTTGGCCACATCGTTGACGTCCTTGCGCTCAGCAAGGAGCCTGTGATCCTCGCGCTCCTTCTCGGTACGCGGGCCCTCCAGAGTGCCGCCCTCGTCCTTCTCGCCGTCCCATTCCTCGACACGGACGTCTCGAGGCTCGTGCTGCTTGCCGACAACAAACGTCCTGTTGCCCAGCTTGACGGTGCGCGCGCCGCTGCCATCGACGCGGCCGCTGACGAGACGGAACTGCTCGGGCTTCTCCTTGACGATCTGTTCGGCCCTTTTCTCCCACTCCTCATAGCCCGGGGGTACGGTCGATTCGACAAGGGCAAGACGGTGCTTCGTGAGGGCCTCGACAGATTGGCGGTAGAGGGACGATTCGGGAACCGCCTTGAGCTTCTCGAGGGTGGTGCCATACAGGTACAGCAGGGTCGGGCGGGGGCTGTTGTGCGTCCAAAGACCAGTCAGGCCTGTGGGAGTACCAGGCTCGAGATAACGAGCAGGCTTGACGCCTGCGAGCAGGCGAAATGTCCTTCGCATGGTTGTGGTATCAATTGGCTCGAATTGGGCTTGCGGCGTTGCGGGTTTGAGCTGTGGACCGTGAAGTCGGAAGCTGCTATTGCAATGTCGCTTGGAAGTCGCCGACCAGTAGATTTACTTACATAAGTCAGCAAATCTATACGTCACGTGACTTACTGTCATCACGTAGAAGCGTCGAATATGATCCAGCCTACAATTTTGGGGCACACTGGGCTTCCCGACAGTGGTCAACATCTAATTTTCGCAAAGGCCATGTGGTCTTATTGACGGACATAATATTATATCCGCAGAACTACCTGCGCCGGAGTTCGAAAAATGGTATTGTGACTGGCGCAGCGGCTCCACTGCTGCTCAACTACTATGTACTCAGGATGGTCATCAGGGGACCATGGGGGCGAACGTGACAGAATCATAAAGGGTCACACTTGCGGTGTTCTATTGGGAAGTCGATAAAAATTGCTCCAAGTCAAAACGCCAGGTCTCGAGCCTTGCAGGCGTCAGACGTGAATTGAATTATCTCTAGCAGCCAAGGGAAGACCAAACGGCGAAATGCCGTTTCAAAACAGAAGATGGTGCACAGCAGCAGGGGCGGCTCCAGCCAAACTGGCCGAAAATCAAGGAGGCAAAGATAGGAAACGGGTCCTGCTCCATTCAGAGTAATCCAGCCACTCCCGATCTATCAACTTCGAAGGCGTCAATCATCCCTCCCTCGACAAGCCAAGGGTGAGGCCAACGAGAGCGGGTATGTAGAGCAAGACTATGCTAGTCAGTGCTGCTTAAGAGGCGCTCTCACGGCTCTTGCGATAGCTAGCCTAAAGTGAGGAGCGTCAGCATGATCGGGGGGGAGGGGGGGCTTCGTTAAACATCGAAGTTCGCGGCGCGACCAACCTCCTGCTCAACCTGCAGGCCGTCCACGATGGGGGCGAGCTCGCTAAGGATCTCGTAGGCCCTCTTGTGATACTCGATTTGAGCCGCGATCAGATCGGCGAGGTTGCGAAGGGGCTCAGGGGTGTCGAGAACCTATCACCTGGTCAGCCAAGGTTTCTCAAGTTCTATGCAAGCCATGAATACGTACGTTCTTCATAACTCCAACAGCCTCCTCGGTCTGCGTGACAAACTCGTCTTCGGCCTTCTCAATCTCCTCCTGCGCCTCGGGACTCAGCTCCTGGGTCTGGCCCTCATCCGCCCTGGGAGAACCGGGGCCAAGCTTCCACGTAGTGCCGTGAGCACGGGCCTTGGCAGCATCAAGGGTCAACCGCGAATTCTCGACATTTTTGCGCGCACGGGTGGCGAACATCAAGTTGGTGTTGAGAGTGGTGTTCCAGCCAGCCAGGAAGCGGCTTTGGATCTGGGCATCCTGGGCCATGCGGGCTTCCCCAACGCGCTCCATGGCCAATGCGTACTTCTCGAGGGCGGTGGCCAAGGGATCTTCTCCCGCACCGGTGTGCTGCTGGTGGAGGACCTGGCTACTAGCCAGACTGGCTCGGGCGATGGCATGGTTGAAGGTTTTAGGCTGGGGCTTCGCAGTAGGAGGAGCCGTCAGGGCGGCCTGGGCCTCGGCAGGAGAGCTTGCGGAGGAGAGAAGAGTGACCTTCTCGCTAACGGTGCGGCCAAGGTCCTGGAACGTCTCCTTGATGTTGGGCGGATAGTCGTAAGCCTCGTTTGAGTATTGAGAGCTGTTCGTAGACCGTGTTAGTTATTACCGGCGCACCCGACAACCTGCAAGCAGCCGTGAAGAGATACTCACGTCACAGCCAGCATCTTTTGATGAACCTGTTTGAGAGCGTCGACTCTCTTCTCGAGGTCGATGTAGTCGGGAGGGAGCTGTGTCTGCCAGGGCCCATAAGTCAGCTTTCCATTCGAGGACAGGCGAAAGGAGTTATGCCAACGGTGACCGACCTTGTCCTCGGCTTGGCCAAGCTGCTCCTTGGTGTACTGGAAGGTGCGGGAGGCGAAAGGGGTGATTGATGCCCCGAAAGAACTGCGATGCGGGTCATTCGTCAGCGTGGAAGCACCCCTCACGATAGGCGCCTGCCGAGTACGCGACATACGTGAAGTTCTTCCCCAAGTTCTTGAAATCCATCGTTGCGGAAGATCTGGATGGAATTTAGATAAGAAGTAATCGGCGCTGGGATGCTGGCGAGCGTCGTCGCTGAGATCGTGCCTGTTGAATGGTGACAAAGGTGGTTGTGGTTGTGGAAGTTCTGCGTCGTGCCTGCTATCAGATCAAAGTAACAAGTATCCGGTACAAGGTAGGTAGGTGAGGTGAGGTAGGTAAGGTCAGGTATCTTAAATTGGCTGCGCAGCAACCCTCAGCATGCTGTCACAAGCTGTCCAGGGGGTAAACTGGAGCAGCCTAACGCATCAGCCATGCAGCAGCCGCTAATACTACCTTACCTTAGGTTATGTAGGTAGGTTGGCAAGTACCTAGCGCAGCAGGCACGTGATAAGTGGACACAAGATCTTCGACTGTCTCAATGCTTTCTATTGGAATTGTGCTCGCACAAATGCAGGCCGTCTTCCATTTTGACATTGTTGGTTGTCATTCTGAAATTGCGGTTTCTTTCCAATCCAAGTAATTCTGGCGCCTTTGCGACCCTAATCGAAATCAGACCACGCATCATCGTGCGTAGTCCTGCAAGCCAGCAGGGATGGTCGACAAACACTTTCAACAGTCGCAGCAAGATGGAAGAACTTCCTAATCTGCAAGGACACCAAGGACACCGAGGTAGAGTATCTCGGGCCATTTTCCCCAACCTACGTATATACATACATACATACATACCTGCATGCACCTGAAGGGGGGGGGGGGGGGGGGGGGGGGGGGGGGGCGGGGGGGGGGGGGGGGGGGGGGGGGGGGGGGGGGGGGGGGGGGGGGGGGGGGGGGGGGG
>JAOWMA010000240.1:0-85086 GCA_025962755.1 Colletotrichum tropicicola
TATTATATTATTAACTAATTTTTAAAGTTAAACTAATACTAAAAGATTAGTAATTATAAAAAATCTAATAATAATTTAGTTTTTTAAAAAATTTATAAGTATTTTAAAAAGATTTATTAATATTTTTAAAAGTAAGATTTTTATTAAAAAGATAAAAAAAATAGTTAAATATATCTAAGTTTATACTAAATACTTTAAAAAGGTTAAAAAGACTATTAAGTAAATTATTAAGTAGAAGAGAGACTTAGGGGTGGACTTAGAGTAGGGGAGTGAGAATAAAAGGGGGTATAGGGGCGTAAATACACAGCTTCTTAAATAAAAATCTATTATTACACACTATATTCCTTCGTAAAGGAGTGTAGGCCTTTACCTAGGGTAGGTAAGGTAAGACAGTTATTTTCATGCCGCAAATTTTAATTCCCTCTCTCTGCTGCCATGGATGGATGGCTGCAGATGACACGGACATGATGCTTCGACTTACATGGGACCTGTCTGTCAGTTTGCCATGTCCGGCATGCTGCACCTCAGACCAGGCCAGACCGCACCAGACCAGACCAAACGGACAGACAGCAGACAGAAACCCAATGAACATGTCCCGCTCTGCACGACACCAGCCGACAGAATGCACTTGGGCTCCATCGTTCATCTCGCGGCTCTTTCTGGCGGTCAGACCTGAACCGGGCAACAGGCGGCCGTCAGGTCCATGGCCTGCCCTCCGCTCAGGTTGAAACTATGGGTCGATGGGGAGGACAACGCACCAAATGCAATATCACCCACTCGCTTAGTTGCAGGAATCCTGTCGACGCTTTTCGAATTGGGCATTTGGGGGCCCAAGACAATCCGCAGGAGGTTGCTCCATTCAATGACGAGCGTCGAGTCATCGATCCCCCAGATTCTTCTGCCGCACTCCTGGCGACCGCATGGGAGATGCATGCATCTTCTGCCGTACAGCTCATGGTGCGAGAGCATGGCTTGTCTGCCATCTCTGCTGTTCGGCAGTTTGGGCAGGCCAAAGTCTCGTGTAACGGTCAACGGCTTGCGCAGTTGGGAGACCCCGTCGTTCCGTGCGCAGCTGTGTCTCACGTTGTTGGTTTAGATCCAGCCGCCTGGAAGAAATAAGTCCTGGGCAAGACAGAGCGGGGGTCGCAGGTCGGGACGAGCCCGAGTGCCCATGTCCGATTTCCCATGGCTCGTTCCGCTGCCGGCCGGAGCACTATTATAAATGACACCCGCAAAGAAAGACGACCCTGCGTCCCCAAGACCAGCCGCGGTGCGGGCAGTCGAGATAACAGATATCTATCCGCATTTGGAGCCAAGGTGAGGTGCGGTCAGCCTCAGCCACAGCCACCACCACACCTCGGAGCTTTCGCCACGGGCGCAGTGCAGGGTCTAAGAGATCGATCTCTGTGGAATCCCGGCTTGCGCGCCCCCCCAAACTGGAGGTTACCATAGGGCTCACTCCGAGGCACTGGCTCCTGCTCCAGGGGTTAATATTAGTATCACTGCCCGTTTCAGCTTCTCTCCTCCTTCAACCTCGAGTATCAAGCCTGCTGCGAGTTGGGGTTGGTTTGCTCCCTCATTAGGTAGGTACACTAAGCAAGACTCGTCAAAATCTCACGCCGCCCGCCGACCAATGCCTCGCGCTCACCAAGAAACCATTCCCTGCACCCGGTGGCTAGGGCCGGCATACCTGCCATTCGTGTTTGCTCATGTTTGCCAGCTGCGCGCGCCTCTCCCAATCCTTCCAAGTGACGTCGATGCTTAGTGCCATTCGGGGACAAGGTCCATGCGACACCATCTCGGCATCAGGTGCGCTCTCTGTCGCTGTTTTGGGGGTGGCCCCTCGAGAACGGGCCATCAGACGAAACAAAAGATGATTCCCCCCTCGCCGATACTTTTCTCTGTTGATCCTCATCCTGTCGGAAACGTACCTCGCTCAGGACAAGGTTCTTTCTGCCCGCTTACCTTGGAGACAGAACACGCGGGTCCCCGCTGATCCTGAACCGGCAGGGAAGGAAGCTGACTAGAACCTGGCTTGACGCCGTCTCTCGAGCTTGCCATTAGCCCTTACGGCTTACGGGGGGTGGCCTTTACCGTCTAGACATCATCTCTAGTTGGCTGTCGTGAGCTCAGGTCTTGCGTCTTGGCTTCTCCGGATAACAACATCATCACCAGCAGCGCGCACGAGTCCGGAATCCACGATGCCCGCCCACCACAACCTCACGATCCGCATCCCGCTCCCGAGCATGCTCCCGGCGGAGGCCGTGATCGAGACGCTCCAGTCCCAGTCCCCCGTCATCCGCCACCAGCCGCTCATCACGCGCTTCGAAAAGGTGCCCGTGACCCTCGAGAGCATCGTCAACGACGACTTCTTCCTCGAGACGGGCCTCAAGATCGCCTCGTACAAGATCTACGAAAAGGTCACCGTCGTCCCCGGCGTCAAGACGGAAATCTCCTTCCCCGCCGTCCTGCAAAACATCCCCAACGGCCTGCGCTCCCGCGCCGAGGCCCCCGGCGGCGTGCGCGTCTGGAGCGAGTGGCTCGTCGTGCCCCGCCCCGCCGAGCGCTGGCCCGGCGAGCACAGCTCCGGGAAGCTCGGGGCTTACGTCGAAGGCGACTATGACCTCGTCGAGACGACCAGGGTCGAGACGAGCCGCATGCTGATGCCCCTCGTCAAGGGCCAGATGGAGAGCGCGCACCGGGACATGGTCCGGAAGATGCTGGACGAGGTGGCGCAAAGGGTTGGTCGCGACAAGATGTAGTGTCGACACGGATATCACGGCGGCAACATTGGCGTATTTGGCTTCTTCTTGCACTCTCTTTCTCTCTCTCTCTCCCTCCCCCTAGATACCATAGTCGTTGATCATTTTCAGCTTAGTCACGATGTTCTTGTATTCGTTGTTGATTTCCAAAAGCGCTTCAATATACTCATCCTTCCGCACTTCCGTTGCTCGTTACTCGTTCATAACCTACACGCAGAGACAGCCCCCCTCACCTCACAGGGTATACACGAGCTTGCCGGCGCTGACCTTGCCCTCCTTCAGCTCCTTCAGGCCGACAAGCACGCCGTCCAGGCCGCTGCCGCCGCGGTTCTTGATCACGCGGACCGGCTTCAGCTTGCCGTCGGCCAGCAGCTGCCGGCTGATCTCCCAGAAGCGCTTGCCGAACTCGTAGTTCTCCGGCACGGCCTCGCGCCTGCCAAAGTAGCCAAACGGCTCGCCGAAGACGGTGTAGTACATGGTCATCTTCACGTCGGCCCTGGGGTTGACCTCCTGCACCTTGGCCTTGTCGACGGGCAGCAGGGTGCCGATGACCGAGTCCCGCGTGCTGGACAGCGCCTTGGCGACGATGGTCGCGGACTCGAGCGTCGACTGGCAGTCCCAGGCGAGCGTCAGCGAGTCGCCCGTGTGCTTGCGGATGTCCTCGGACACGGTGGGCGACTTGTAGTCGAAGACGGCCGACGCGCCGAGCTCCTTGACGTAGTCGAAGTTGTGCGGCGACGCCGTCGTGATGACGTTGTAGCCCGACAGCTTGGCGTACTGGATGCCCGAGATGCCCATGGCCGTGCTGCCGCCGTAGATGAGGATGGTCTTGGGCTCCGTGGCGGGTTCCGTGGGGAGGGGGAGCTTGAGGGTTTGGTAGAGGCCTTGACCCTGGTGGGGAGGGGTGTGTGTCAGCCTCGGTGTCGAGATGTACAACCTATTACGCCCTGATAAAAGCTCAAGTGTCCGGACTTACAACTGTGGTGACGGCGATGCCGAGCGTCGCGGCCTCCTCGTCGGTGATGTTGTCGGGGGTCTTGATCTGGAGGTCGCCCTTGACGGCAACGTACTTGGCAAAGGCGCCGTCAGTCTCTCTCAGGCCGTTGCTGTATATCTCGTCAGTCATTTGGTCACTCTCTCTTGTCTCGCGGTGCTTCTCAACCCCGACGACCTGGACAGCTACAGAAAGACGGCAACTCACGATCCGTTGACCGGCCCGCAAATCCGGTCGCCCTTCTTAAAGTCCTTGGTCACGGCCGGGCCGACCTCCTCGACGACACCCGCATAGTCGCAGCCGACCCAGATGCCGACGCAGCCCGCCTTGTCGGCGAAGTCGACGTGCTTCCAGTCCGTGGGGTTGATGGCCACGGCCGTCGTCTTGACGAGGATGTAGTCGTCGGCGGGGAGAGTGGGCACCGGGGCGTCGACGACCTTGGCCACGCCCGCCTCGATTGTCTTGACGGCTTGGTTCTGAGCCATTGTGTGTTTGTGTTTGTGTTCGTAAATGTGTCTGTGTCTGTGTTTTAGGTTGGACGGATCGTGGGTTGCTCCAATCGAGTCTAGATGAGCCGAGGATCAAACACCCTTTATAGCACAGATACCAACCCTCGCATGATAGCTTCCCCCTCCAACTGCCCCTCCATCGTCACAGCTTACAAATGCCAGGCCAAGGCCATTGCGCGGGTCCGTCACAGCTCCCGCCCGTGCCAGCGGGGCGGTCAGGTTCACATCCCGCGGCCCCGCACCAACGGACCGGCAGAGCTGTCCAGCGGATCTAGCACCGTTCCTGGAACGTTTCCGTCGCGTTCGCCAGAGTGGTGTCAAGCTTTCCACCCCCTCTGAACAGCCGTCTTTTCTTCTTCTTTTTTCTTAAATTTTACTAATGTAGTGGCACGTTTTTGCTCCCGGGCCCGTCTCTTGATGTCCAGGCTGACAAGAGCCTCCATCGGCGCCGCGGACCCAATCCCACGCCCGCCCGGCACCAAGCAAGTCTGGGCCCGGGGCCGAACTCATTAGTAAGATTACACCACAGCCAATGTTGTAAGCAAGCAGGCTACTGGACTAAGGCCGAGGACTTGATGCTGCTGCATCTCACGGTCAATGATTGGCAAGGGACAGGCCAGCGGTCGGCCCCGCGGCCCCTGACCCAATGATGTAACCACATCCCATCGAATTCCTCCGAAGCGCACGCGTCTGTTCTTTGAATCTCTGGAGAGCCGCAGTACGAGTAACGGTAAACTTGAATCTCATCATAATGGTATCTATGGCAACGCGTTCTAAACCCTGTAACCAGACCATCCGCGCATGCCCTCAATGGGCAATATCTGCAGTGTTCCCTTACAACAGACGCTTGATCATGAAGCGCCGCATCCCCGGAAATAAATAGTATAAAAGGACGTGTCGTAGGCGATCCGCCGCACATAGAAGTCAAACCAACAAAGCAAATTGTGCAGCAGCATCCGTGTATCAATGCTACCGACCACCGTAGTCACTGGCGTAACCAACTTCCCCAAAGTTCTGGTTCATACCTCCTTCGCCGAACCCTGTGCCGGGCCCGCTCACATAACCGCCATCGTCACCTTCGTAATCGCTGGCATCAAACGATGAACGACCCGATATGTCGTCTTCCAGTCCACTGCTCGCGTCTGGCGCAGACCAGTTCATCTGTGCCAGCGCGGGGTACTGAGCAAGCAGAGCGGCAGGCAGCATGTACTGGCCGCTGGGATCCATGGGGTAGCCGGGCTCCATTCCCATAGCGCCCTGGGCGGCCATGTTTTGCATGCTTTGTTGTTGCATCCGCTGCTCTTGCCAGGCACGTTGCCTGTCGAGCATTTCTTCGTCCAGCAAGGGCTTGATGCAGATCCGCCCCGCCTCGGACCGGAAGTGTCGACCGAGCGCATCAGCTCGCGCAAATCTGCGACCGCAACCCCACTGGCCACCAGCCTTGAGATCGCCCTTGCACACAAACTTCTTCTCGCCGGAGTGCAGACCCTCGTGTCTCTTCCGGTCGTGCTGCCGAGCAAAGGCTTTGCCGCAAACTGTGCAGACGAAAGGACGTTCGTCGGTGTGAGTCCGCAAATGAGACCGCAGGTTGTAGGCTCGAGTGAAGCGCTTCGGGCACAGCGTACACTGGAAGGTGGCCGGGTGCTTCTGGACGCGTTTCGCATTGCCGTTGTCCTGTGAATTTTGGTATTCGGGGTCCGCCAATCTCAACGCGATCACATTGTTGGGCACCGCCGAAGTCGATTGCCGTCTGCGATTAGGGCTCGTGGCTTGTCGGTCGAGAGGAGAGAGGGATCGCGAGGAATCACGTCCCGACATGTCAGAGCCCAAATGGGGAGACAAGCTACCAACAGAGGTCTGACGAACCATACCCGCACCAGCATTGTTGAAAGGGTCCGTAACCGCGCGGGGACGAGATCGGGGCCGGCCTGTTGCTCAGTTAGTTTCAGCGCAGTCTCTCTTACTGCGAGTTCCATACCTCGGTCTGGAGGAGTCAAAGAATCTTGATCCATAGAGGCCTTGGGGGGCTCAAAGGTGTTTGGTCTCGACGTGGGCGCAAACTCGATGTTGATGGCCGGTGCGACCTGGGGCATTTCGGGTGGCTGCTGCAACGTCGGGAACGCCTCCTGGCCTGTGTAGCCGGCACCACCAGCATATCCGGCATTCTGGGCTGCGAGGCCAAAGTTGGGCGGCTGGTTCAACTCGGGCATGGACTGGGGAAGAATGCGCGGGGAGATGGCCGGGCTGTGGGAGGGGCTCCGCCCTTGCAGATTGGGGCTGCTAAGCGCGGGGTCCGAAATAGTGAAGCTGTCGAAACCCTGAATCTGCTGGTAGAGGCCGGCGTCGGACGCGCGCTGCATCGGCGAGTGGCGCTGGTCGACGGGCTCGAAGCTGTCGGCACTCACCAGGTTCGGTGACGGAGCCGCGGACGAAACGTCCGAGTACTCGGATGGGGACCTCCGGTGGCCCTGGAACTGCGGCTGGCTCCATTCGTTCACCTGGCCCGGCATGAGAGCAGCTTCGGGACCGAGCGAGGCATGTCTGGAATGGCTCGATGGCGGCGACGAGAACTGGTGCTGGTTGAAGGCGGGTGACTGGTGGGCGGAAGGCGTCTGGTGGGGGTCGGGGTTGAGCAGGTGGGGAGGGGTCGGCGAGTGGTGGCTCTGGGGCATCGCCATCGTGTTCATATCAGGGTTGAGGCCGGCGGTCTGGTCGAAGACGCCCGCGTTGTACTGTTGCTCGCCCTGTGTGGTGGGAAAGAGGGCGAAGTCGCCGGAGTTGAAGTTGGGGTCGAGGAAGGCGGCTTGGCCTTGGTTCGAGAAGGCGGCGGGTTGGTTGAAGGACTGGGCGGACTGCTGGCCGTTGAGGAAGTTGTTGCTGTTATTAAAGGTAGAGAAGTCGGCGGACGCGGCTCCGGGGAAGGCTTGAGTAGCAGATTGATCCAAGCCGAGACCGAGACCAATGGAAGCTGCTTCGGTGGTGGGTTGGAACGGATTCGGGGACGGGGAATGCGAAGGTTGTCTTATATGAGGCTGGTGATGCCCCGCAGACGGTGGGCGACCGCGTTGGCCCTGTTGATCCATGATGTAGATGGATGCCGGGAGTCGGGACCGGAGTGGAGGGGATGCGTGTGTTGCGTGTGAGTGCGTGTGTGTGTTGTTTCTGTCTTTAGAAATGGGCGAGGCAGTTCACAAGTCAGCCTTTCAGGCACCGCACCGCCCTGGGGCTGTGCTGACGCGCGAGCTGACCGCAACCAACTGGCGGCGACGGCGGCGGGGGAAGAGTGTGTGCGACGGCTGCTATTCGCTGTCGCGAATAGGTCTGCGCAACGTAATCGCTTCGGACGACTGTGACTGACTAGGGGCGATGGAAAGCAGCGCGCCGGAGAGAGGACGAAAGGTCGCAGATTGTTTGCGGGTTTTTGGGGGGGTGGTTGGAGAGTTGAACGTCGCGGCAGGAGGAGATGTGCGTGGTAACGGTAATGGCTAGGTACAGTGCAGTGTGCGAAGGGGAGTTGAGATGGGGAAGCGAGGGACCCGACCTGGGTTGGGTCGGCGGGCAGGCGAGGGATCGGACAGGACTGGACAGGACAGCGGTCCCGTCGCTCTTCAGTCTGTTGGAATTGGGGTCTGTGTCTGTGTCGGGTCCGGGTCGCAGTTGGGGAGGAGGAGGAGGGGGTCTGGGAGAGGTGGTTGACAGGCGATGTGGTTGGTCGAGGCGGATCCACTTGGGCGGCCCAATCTGGGTGGTGCCCACAAGGCTGTGCACGTTTGAGGATGGATCTGTCGACCCGGCGGCTTTGGGTGTGGTGATGTCAGGCAGGTGTACCTGACAGTTGTACCTGAATATGGTACCCGTCCAAAGTACCTTTTTTTTTTCTTTTTTTCCAATTACCCTTCTTGCAGCAGCAGCAGCAGCAGCGACGGCCGGGGCGGTCGAGGTACCTCTGCAACGGCGCGCTCCGACTCGGACTGGTATGTGCTGGGCTGCGGGCTGCTCTGGCTGGCTTGCTAGGTACCTTAGGTCAAAGGAGCTAGGCCGGTACCTGGCCACCTGGCGTCCCGGGTGCTCTTCCTGCGCCGTGCCTGTGATGCACCGTCCACAGTCCAGTGTAGGTAGACTTTCTGGCTGCTGAGCGATTGCCGGCCGCGTGTCAAGCGATGGTATGCTGCGAGTCTAGAAGCGTAAATCCAAAAATATCCTTTCCCTGCGCAGGGATCCGATCCAGAGACCGCAGCCAGGCGAATCGTTGAAGCTATCGCAGGCTCTCTCGACGTGCTCTGCTCTCAGTCCACGTCTGCTCGCCACCTTGGCCTTGACGTCGGTCGAGCAATGATGACGGCCGTCGCTCGGGGTCTAGGGCCAAGGGATGGTTTCAAAGCAAGAGGATGGACGGAATGCGAATGCAGCTGGCGCTAAGACACCTGGGTACACGGTACGGCGTGTGCAGCTTGGTTTGGTTGGCCAACCCTCTGGAACGGGAGCTTTCGCTGAGGGTCGAGGGACGGCTCGGTGCGGCTGTCTGTCGGGGCGCCGAGCTGCAGCACGAGGTCGAAAGAAGATGGCGGTTGATGCGTAAGGTAGATGTTGGTTAGAGGCTAGAGCACGGGACGGAGTGCGCCAGCGGTGCAGCTGGTCTGGGAAGATGGCAAACACCGGACACTGGGGTTCCTGGGGGAAGCGGACACGCGCTCCCAGAAGCTTGTGACTCGCGACGGTGCGGTGCCGGACGGCGTCGGAGGTCGGGGGGTAGGTAGGTAAGGTAGGTAAGGTGAGGTACCTGGCCTGGGAGTAAGGTATCCAAGGTATCTGAGGTATCTGTTGGTGTCGACGATATGTGGGCTAATAAACGCTCTGCCAGGCAGCAGAGAGACCCGACGGCAAAAGCCTACGGGCCTCCTGGCGCATAATATGCCACCAACTTCCAGGCCAGGCCCGGGGAAACGAGCGGGAAACAGCACCTCATGGAAGAGGGGCAAAATAGGGGTCTTGTTTCGAAGACGGGCACTTCAAGATGATGCACCCACAGAGCAGGGCATGCTATCGTAAGGTAGACCGCGGCCGTCTCTGCATCAGATGGCCGTCGTTTGACTCTTCGTGCCAGCTGTCTGCCGGCTTCTGCTCGGGCAGGCATCTGGCATCTGGCATCTGGCCATTGCGGCTCCAGGATTGGCCGGGACGACCTCTCCGGTCCGTTAGGCGTTTTTGCTTCTGAAATCTGCCTTGGAGTGGGTTGCTGTTTCCCGCCCATGTCCACCTCCAGAGTCCACCGCCCAGCAAGCGCCCTCAATGCTTAACGGACCCGATAATTTGAAATTGCACTTGTCCCTCGCTTGGCCTTGGCATCTTGTTTTCCAGCTTCCTTCCATGCCGCAAAGTCGGTACCTCATCCATGCACCACCACCACTATTGCTTTTTGCCTTGTATCCCACATCCCACCCCCCTCCTCCACTCGCTGGCTGGTCCTCGTCCTGGACGGCGCCAACCTCGAGTTCCAACGACCTGTCACTCGGCCAGTGTCAGTGACGCCGGTCTGCCACACATTCTGATGGGCAAGCCCCGTCCGCCTGGTTTCCCACTTTCAATATCCAGTTCATTTGACGACCTGACACATGATGGGGCCTGGGCGGCCGGCCTCACAGTCCGTCAGCCGTCCCGCCGTTACTGACGGACCCCGCCGCTTCTTCCAAGCACCAACCAACATGTGCGGCTTCGTTGATCCTGCTCCGTCGAGTGTCGACATCAGATGAAAGAGCCCACTTGGAGCAGCGATGCGCGTCCTACATGGGATGAGAGCGGGCAATCAAACGAGCACCTTCATCAAACACATGGCACCACCGACAACCGCCAATGTTTTCTCGTCCCCTGGGGTCTGGGACGGCGACGCAAACGATGACGGGTGAAGCAGATGCGCGGGGATGCTTATTGCATGTCAAAGCACGCATCCTCTAATAGGCAATATACACGCGCACGAGGATGCTGCTGACGCTCATCACCACCACTTTCCTCCATCAGCCCGCCTATTCGCCAGTGAGCGAGCCCAGCAATGTGCTCAGCAACCCTGCCGCCTCCCTGTGGCCCGGTGCAAGTTCGGCACATGCATTCCTCACAGACACAGATCGCTGCCCCCAAGGCCCAGACATCGTTTGACAGCCAAAGATACCTTCCACTTACGGACGGCTTACACACCTACTGCGCTACCTCGTCCTGCGCCCAATCAGTCTCCCCTCCGCCATCTTAGACCGCTGCTACCGTCGCCTCGCCAGGCTGAGGGGCACGCCGCCCCAGCTCCTCACCACCAGGCACGAATCTCACCTTCCCGTGCCGAGTCGTGTTGCCATGAAGTTCGTCCCTCAAATCTTTGTCGCCGTCACATCTCATCCGAGCTCCCTCGACAGATTGCCCACCTGAATCATCTTCTGCAACTCCTCACTACTGTCAATACTGGCCGCTGCCCTGGAATCGGAACGGGGCTTCTGGCTTCACGAAGGAGGATCGATGAGGCGCAGTTCGTTTTGAAACAAGGTCACCCCGTCGGTAGAACTACGAACGCCAGCAGCCCTGCCATCGATGTTGACCTTTGTCGATAATGCTCGCCCCTGGCACTATCGCCCGACGGTTTCCCAGGTGCGCTAGAGTGCTACAGTTCCACGACACTTCCATACCAATCAGCCAATTACGAGTCTGGCGTACATCTAGCGTTGCTGCAGGACTCGGTACAGCGTCCAGCACAGCCACGCCGGGCTTCGTGGCCCCCAATATCAGGCGTGACCCAACATGACATCAACCACATGCCCTCGCAAATCCACACCACGGCAGGAAGAAGCTTATTCGAGAAAAGGTACGTTTCAGGGCCATCAAAGCCCGTCAAGTGCTTGGGAGTTCACCTCCGCCGCCCTTGGGATTCCCCACACCGGCGAGGGTCGGGATCCATGCCGGGGCGGGCCTGAAGCCATTGCCCCCGCCCGCTTGCTCTCGACTCCATTTTTAGAAAACCTTCGGAAATACGAACCGGACCGTATGCCTGGGACTGGCATGTGGTGGTTGAGACACCAAGACAGGACGACGACGTGTCGCAGACGCGTCTTGCTGCACGCCTTGTCGTCTCCAACAAGTTGACTTTGGACATGCTTCTCTGTCTCTGGTCATCGGACCATGCCCACACCGCCGGCTTTAGGCAGCCACACACGGAACAGCGTTGGCTTTCATCTGATGACATATCGTTCATCCAAAGGCTAGGCGGTTTCCACAACCGAGATCGTGTCCCTGGGTGGCTGTGCTGGTCGATCATTCTGGAGAAGAGGCGTACTCCCGAGCCCACCGAAACATCGTCACACCGACTCATATCATGCGACAGGGGCAGGCCGTCATCCCGGTCCGGCCTCTGGTCGCACCTCGTCCCCTGACAGTGAGGCACACGACGGAACCTCATCGGCATTCGAGAACAACATGCAGGCAATTTTGCTAATGATACTGACTGATAGTGCCCGGCATTTTCCAAAAAAGAGACTCTAGTATAGTTGTTCTTGTCTAAGAAAATAAGCCTAGTTCGGAATTCCATCAAACCCCAAAGACCGATGTCTCTATCCGTAAATATTGTACAATGAGTAGGGACTGTCCAGTCTCGACAAACGCCTGTACGCCGGGCAATCCCTTTTCTAGTGGTATCATCGGTCTCTTTTATGACTCTGCAAAACTCAAGGGAAAATGGCATCCGCGTGGATGGTGGCCTGTGACCCAAATCTGGGAATTTCCAAAATAAACCAAGACATGTTGTACACTTTGCTGGTGGCGACGGTCTTCAGATGACCTCTTCGCGTTCGAAACCTTGCGCCCTCAGCCCGGCGTTGAGCTTCCGGCCGTCCTTGAACTCGCTGACGAAGGGGTTGGGATCCTCCTTCTGGTTGAGGTTGCTCAGGGTGTGGTTGACACCTCGGTGTTCAGCCTCTGCGGACATGGTCAGCAGTATGTTCTGGCAAAAAGTCATGAGCAACACGTACCGTCCGCCCTGATGTACATGATGAGGTCCTTCATCGTCCGCTGTCCCTCGGGGATCTTCCAGTACTGCACCGCGATGTCGGGGATGACAAAGTTGGGGTCAGACCACTTGGGCAGCAGGCCCTGCTCGATCTCGTGGATCGCCCGGGTGTAGGTATGGACAGCCTCCTCCTCCAGGTACCCGACGAAGCGGTGGGTGATCTTGGGGGAGATGAGGTATGACAGGAACATGCCGTTGAAGAAGACGCCCTGGGCGCCGATAATCATCATCTTCATGAACCAGCCGGGCTCCGCCATCTTCATAAACGTCAGGAGATGGAGGCGCTCGTTGAATGACTCGGAAACCAACGTCTCTACCCATCCGTTGTCGCGTTTCATGCGGCGCAAGCTCCCGAGATGACGGAGCATGCCGCCCACCATGCCGGGGACTGTCGAGCGTCAGTGTCTTCTGCTGCTGCTGCTTCTTCAGTCTCGCAACGGGTCCAGCTCACCTCCGGCAATGCTCTCGAGGAAAATGAAGCGCACCAGCCACTGCGCCTCGGTGAGGGGCTTCTCGGCAACGACCGCCGTTGTCGGGTTCTTCTTGTCAACCTGCTGCTCCGGCCCCATGCCCGTGGCGCGGTCCATGCACCAGCGCGCGATGCGGACGAACTTCCACGCCGCCCAGTCGCCGATGGTGCGCGGCTCGCGGTGGGCCGGGACGATGTCGCGCATCTGCTGCTGCGTGTAGCCCGGGTGCGGCCATGTCGGCGGCGTCGTGCGGATGTGCTCCGTCTCCTTGGCGGGGAAGAAGTCGCGGAGCTGCGCAGCCGGCGTCGTCGAGAAGGACCTGCTGCTGTCGACGTGCTGTTGGAGACGAATGCTGGTTGGGTAGATGGTGTAAGACGAGGCGCCCAGGTTGTGAAGCGTCGCTACCCGGGCGAGCTGGGCGGCGCCCTGCTTAGGCGCGCAGAGTCGGGTCGATGCTCGTGATGAAAGCATGAGTGAAGTTTTGTGATATGTAAGTCTGTTGACTGAAACTTGGAGTGTTGATATCGAGGTATCGAGGTATCGAGGACTGTTTGTCTTGATCATGGGGGCGAGTACGGGAAGAGAGTGCCTGAGGAGGCTCAAGGCCAGCCCTCTTATGTATCACATCTTGAAGGCGCCTCGGACAAGGATGCCTCAGCTGCAGGAACTTGTCAGATGGGATGGATACACAAGGCAATGCGCGACCAGGCCGGAAGGGGCCAAGGAACGGCCATTACTCAAGCCGTTTACCCTAGGAACGGGGAGTCTGTTACAGCCTACGAAGACAGACCGGATCGGAGAATTTGCTTTGCTGGTTGCGACGAAAATTTGTCTTGTCAATGCCTCAGGTGCGCGGGCACCGTGGCACCGGGTCTCTCCTTCCACGACGCCAAAGTCGCCGAGAGTGCGCCGCCATTCCGGGTTAGCCTTACGTACCTCGTAGGCAGGTATTAGATGCGGACTTTGTGTGGGCAGGAGAGGTCTGACGTCTTCGACGCTCCGGTCGTTTTGGTGGACCTGCGCTGCTTGGGGCAGGTGGGGGCGCGCAGGCAAAGCCCGCGGGCGGGGGTCAGCTGGACGGCGTCTATCGGGACCTCTCGGGTCCAGGTGCTGGAGCTGTGTTTGTCAAGTGCAACACGCGTTCCGCTCCGTTTTCGTGGCGCTGTGATTGGACGCTGCACCCCAGGTGCGCATCGCGGAGGCGGCTCTCGAGATTTGAGCCCGGACGGAGTTAATCTGGCTGCGTGCTTACATTTCCACCTTCAGCCTTGGACTGACGTCGACCCAAAAATAGGGTTTGAGCTGCTTCATTTATGCGGTCGGCTCAGTAAGGCGCTCGTCCAGAGGGCGTCTGCTCGGCAGTCATTTCCAAGCCGAGACACTCGTTCCCGAGGCGAACAGGCGGCCTGGTCGGCGACCAAGTTGTCCGATGTCCTATGTCCTGGCTCGAGAGATGAGCGGATTGATCCGCCGAGTTCCTTCCTTGAGTCAATTGAGTCATACAGGCAGGGAGAAAAATATCTCTCTGGCGTCGGGGAGCTCCAGCTGGACGGCGACCATCGAGATGCATCTCCTCCACTGTTCTTTGGGGCAGCGACACTCGAGATTTCAAATCCCGACTTTGCAAGGGGCCGGCGAGCGGGAGGACCGTCCGCCGCCGCCGAATGCTCCCCGCCGGGACCCGGAGCATCGAGGCCGATGCAGGGGGTAGTGGTCCATGTGACGGTCCAGATTTGGCATGCTTATCCAAGGGAAGCTCGAGACGACAGGCCGGGACCGGGATCCTCGTCTTGCGCTGGCCCGGATTGGGTGTTGATGACATGCGTGAGGATGGGATTCGTCGCCTCAGGTCGACGACAAGAGTAAGAAACTGCCTCAAAAGGTGGGCTTCTTCTCGATGGCCGCCCCGATTGCCCAATCCCCCAACGTCCCGCTGCCTTGGAGATGGGGATGAAGGATTTGCCGGTCACGTCTGCAGATTTTGTGTTGTTTCGAGGCAATTAGGAGCGATCGGGAGAAGGCGGCTCTGCTGTGCTTGGGCCCCGTCCGCTATCCGGGCCGTTAGTTAATGATGATCTATCGACGCCCGAGTACAGTGAAACTATGGGATGTGGATGTCGAGGGATGTCGTGTTGAGTCACTCGTTGGTCACGCCTGGCCACGGTCTGGTTTGTGCAGTTCAGTCATTTAAATGACAACATGGCTGGATTCCTTCTTCCATTTGTGCAAATGCGCCGGTGACCACGATTGCAAACCTGACAGACACGGGAACGAAATTGACGCCTACCGACAGAGTAGCCGTCCCTTGGGAACACCTTCTTCACCACGATCCACACGGGACCGCAAGCAATGAAAGCAAAAGAAATGCATCCTTCACAGGAAGATTTGGGTTGTCAAAAATTCCCTGGCCGGTACGAAACCAACCAGGAGTGGTCATAGTATAGTTTTCAACTAGCAAAAACACGATCTCGGACGAATCCTCACTGATACGCGTAAAGCCCTTGCACTCGGATAGAGAAGAAAGGAGGAAAACAGAAAAAAGACCCGGTGGGTGCTGGGCCTTAAATAGATTTCTGGAGTGGGGCAACAATCAGCACGCAGTACGTACCGGAGGTAGGCCGCCTGCCGCACCTGGGTGAATTTTTTTGCAGGCAGCAGGCCGCGGGGTTGTTTGTGGTGAGTCACTGCCTGGGAAGCTGCCTGAGAAAAACGGCTCGACCATCTTCAGAAGGAACCACATAGCGAGGTTCGTGCCTCGATTTCTGATTTGAGCCTCTCTATTGGAGAAGGTGCGCCACTTGAGGCCATTGAGGCCATTGAGGCCAAAATGACGGGAGCCTGTTTGGGAGAGCGTTTCTCTGACGCCCGTCACCACTGCAACCTGCGGCCCGACGCCAGGGGTGATTGATGGCGGGGTCACTTTCTCGCGGGGCTCGACCAAATACAAGCCAGAAAAAAAAAGTGAAAAAAAAGGGTGTGGTAAAATGCGGGCACTCCAAATACCGCCTACACGCGCCACTCAGCGAACTTGAGAGCCGGAATGTCACCGTCCACTGCTCTAAGCTTCATGACGTTTTTCAAGAAACTTGGCTGAACTTCGCGCTGAGAAGGTTTGTGCACAAGTGAGGGCCCAACGTGTGTTGCTACCGTTACGTCTGTTGTACACTCTCGGCACACGATATTCGCTCGCATCTCAGGGCGCGAGTCGACAACAGCATGAGGGCAGCATTCTTTCACGGCGGTGTCATCCGCCAACAATCATCACCTCGAATTCTAGAAGCTCAGAACAGCCGCATCAAGACAGTCAGCCAGCCCTGCGACTGTCGAGATGATTGAGCATCTGCGCCAGTGCTCGGTGTGGCTGAGATAGACAACACAAGGCTGCATGAAGCCCATAACAGCCTCCTACTCCCCTCTGGCAACGTAAACGAGCGAAGCGAGTATTCGTCTCACATAGAGGCCTGCAGGTGGAATGCCTCACACGAGGAATGGCGCGGTAGCCGTGCCACGGCATGTGGATGTCAGTGAAAGACAGACTCCGTCGGGTCTCCAGCGACTTCCCCCGCTACTGCCCGCTGCCGCGTTCGGCCGGGCTGGGTTGTCCCTTCCTTGGGTTTCCCCTTCCGTTCTTTCCTGCCCAACCACAGACCCCCCCTCCCCTTCCACAATTTGTTTCTCCGAACACCAAACTTCAGGCCGCTGGATTTTTTCCCCCCTACCTACTTTTGAAGTTCGACATAGATCGTGCATAACCAGAAGGCTCTCTCGCTCTCGCTGCCATCCTCACGCTTTGGTTGCTGTTTTTCTGCCCCGCGCCCAACATCTGACATCATGCCTCCTAAGAAGTGGGGTGAGTAACAACACCTGGTTGTCCCGCACACACGCGCACACAAATTATCGTCCATGGCAAAATGTCGCGATGATCTGTCCACACTGGAACCTGCGATCACGGGCGCCCAGACCACTTCACGACTCCACCGCGACCGTTTTCGAACTGTACTGACCTGACGTCTGCCCGTAGACGAAGAGGAGAGTGGTGAGGAGAGCTCCGGCCCCAACTCTCCCCCCGTTGGCGCCCTCCGCCGCACCAAGTTTGAAGACGAAGAGGACGAAGATGACGTACGTTTGCCAACAGCCATGTTCCACCACAGCGCATGTATACTTACCTCCACCTAAGGTCCTCGACTCCTGGGATGCCGCCGAAGACTCCGAGGTTGAGCGCGAGAAGGCCAAGAAGGCCGAGGAGGCCAAGCTCAAGGCCGCCGAAGAGGCCAAGAAGAACAAGAAGTCCAAGACCCAGCGTATCGCTGAGCTCCAGGCCGAGCGCGCCCGCCGTGCTGAGGACGACGAGGACTTCGAGGACGAGACTGAGGCCGAGCGCCGCGAGCGCCTCCGCCGCACCGAGAAGGAGTCCGATATGAAGCACGCCGAGGATCTCTTCGGTGATATCGGCGTTCCCGCGGGCCGCAAGGCCAACCTCGCCGGTACCGCCGTCTCCATCGACCCCAACGACCCCACCAAGACGGCCAACATCGCCGAGATGCCTCTGTTCAACCCTCACACCAAGACCCAGTTCGAGCACCTCCGTACCACGTTGACGCCCATCATCGCCAACAACGCCAGGAAGGCTCACTATGGCCTCTTCCTCCAGGAGTTCGCCAAGGCTCTGGCCAAGGACCTGCCCAGTGACCAAATCAAGAAGGTTGCCAGCACCCTGACTGCTCTCAGTAACGAGAAAATGAAGGAGGAGAAGGCCTCCCAGGGCGGCAACAAGAAGAGCAAGGCCGCCAAGACCAAGGTGTCTGCTGTTGTCAGCCGTGCCAGCGCCGCTGATACCGAGACGTACGAGGATGACGGCTTCGGAGAGTGAGTTTGCCATCCACCATACCCCTAAACGCCGTTGGCATACTGACTGTTTCCCAGTGACGACTTTATGTGAAGCAGTGGGCAGTTTTACATCATTCTTCCACACCCAGCGTCCAGCCCCTTACACTTCCGCGAGCCCGCTGCGTGCCACCAAAAGTGGCGCGCCTCCGTTCCGAGACTTGCAGCAACTGCGTGATACAATCGTCAAGTCTCGCCGCCTCGCACCCCGCTGCGCCATGCGTGGAAGGGGCGCTGACAGGAGGCCTGGAGGCTTGCGGGCTGTGGGGGGCTGCTGGGCAGTGGTCGGGGATAAAAGGTGTTTTTGGGCTGATACCATGACGATTTGGGCGGATGCATGATATCATGGCATTTGTTTATCGTCCACTCCAAGTTACTGGAAATTAGCATGGCCGTACTGCGTTCTCGCATGATATCAGGAGCATGGCCATTCATGAATGACGGATAATGGGACGAGGTAGAGCAAAATGCAATAGACTTGATTCATACACAAGCGAGCTCCTGCAGCACCTGTCAATGTGGTGAGGCTCAGTTTTGACGTGCATGGTATCCCGTCACACTTCCCGGTGTTTCTATAGATGGGTGCTAGCTCCATCTTCACAAGCTGCAAGCAGAATGAGTGTTGCCATCTGAGAAGCTCCATATGCTTTTCTTCGTCCATAATTGAGACAGGCCATGCCCAAGAGGTGACTTCTATCTCTGCAACTCTTGCTTGGACAACCATTTTCAAAAAAGACAGTCAATGAAATTCACGCCCCGTTCGATGCAGGTAGGAATGTCGTCTGAACCTAGGCCACGTCTTTAATGCCTCGTCTGTTGTGACGCAAGATCAAGATCAATGCCTGTTGCAGGAGCAGGGGAGCTATGCCCCGACGACCAGCAATCTCATAGGACCAAGTTTCTATTATGATCTTCCTGATGCCGGGCACCATGTTGAGCCGTGCTTTGATGCCTGCCCTTCGATAAGCAACAGACCCCTTAGACGCTAACATGGCTGGCCTCACATCGCGTGTTATGCATAAAGCTGATCGTTCAAGGATCGTGGGGTGTGTGTGTGTGTGTGTGTGTGTGTGTGTGTGTGTGTGTGTGTGTGTGTGTGTGTGTGTGTGTGTGTGTGTGGAGATGCGCTGAGCATTGTTTGGACCCCAGATCGACGGACGACGTGGACGTCATGCGCAAGCTTCAAACATGAATGCAACGGACCCGGGGTTAAGTGAGTCACATCCGTTATGTCACTGAGGCCCCTGTCATTGAGGCTGGCGTGAGAACACCCACGGATCCGCGACCGCATCGTCTGTTGCAAATAGGGGTATCAATTATTTTGTTTGCTTCCTCTCCCCTACCAGGTATGTATCCCATGCATCGAACAGAACGCCTCGCCTTCCAAAATCCCAATGATGGAGTGAGTGGTTTGTTACCGAACCCCCCCTTCCGTGAACATGCCCGCCCGTTATATTTACATAGTTTTGCCCCCCTTCTATACAAGATGAACGCCCGTCTTTGAAATCATGCGCTCGTTAGACAGCCGTACCCCGATGGAACAAGAATAAGAGGAGAGGAGTGGTGGCCTAGATGACGTTGCCGGCCATGCCCATAAACAGGGCGTGTACAGCAAGACTCAATGTCCAGAAGCCGACCTTCTTGAGTCGGCGAACGCGGCTTTGTTGGTCCTCAATGTCCCGAGCAAAAGCCTCGTAGGTCTCGGCCGACATATCATCCATGAGACCGCAGTCGAAAATGGACCAGCTACCATCGAAATCGTTGGCGCGCTTGACTATGCGGCAGGTAATGGGGATGTATGTCTTCTTGGCGTTGATGTAAGCCACAATGGGGCGAACAAGAGCCTGGTTGATGTACGATATATCATTCGTGAAAAGAGGCACGGCGGCCTTGACGTCGTTGAGGTGAATGCGTAGGTCCATGATGAGGTACCTGCGGTCCTCATCAGTCTGCTCGAGGGATTCTTGCATGTTTTCCTCGGCATGCTCTGGAGGAGCTTGGAAGAGGTGGCCTTCTGTGGGATTTGGGGCCAAGGGGTCTGATGCAGGATCTGCGAGAAGATCTTTATGCAGCAGACGCATGCGGTTGGAGATGACAACGTCTTCAAGCTGGTCGTAGAAGTCCGATACAACCTTGGTAATGCCATCGTCGACATCGGCGGGGAACATGACATCCGCGACTATGTCAACGTTACCCTCGTAGATCCAGCCAAAGGGGCCCTCGACGCCTCGGTTGAGGTGATCTATCCTGAGACCGTCGATGCGAAGACGGCTGAATTTCTTCCAAGCCGATGGCTCGCCGACGTCATCAGCTATGTCTCCGTTCTCACCAGCGACGGCGCCATGGACCTGACGAGGGTGGATGGTGAATAGCGAGCCGTCGAATGAGCCAGACATGTGCGTTGCCGAAAGGAAGTCGTAGAACAGCCACTGTTTCCTGAGCTGCGGCAGTTCGCATGAGAAAATGCTCACCGAGAACGGCCTGAAGTTGTTAGGCTGGTGGACAGTCACCAGGAGATCCTCGAGTTTGAATGAGTCAATCTCAAAGTCTCCAGGCTCGTGAGTGTGTCGATACGAAAGAGGGTCGATCGCCTCGTCTGACCACTGCACGGAGGTACGGTCAACCACGCCACGGACGCCTTTGACTTCGACATCCTTCAGGAACCCCTTGCCGTTCCACCATTTGAGGAACGACAGCGTTACGTTTACGGTGGCGATTGTGAGGTCGTACTGGGTGTAGTTGCCGTCGTCATCTTCCGGAGGTTCGTCGTCGTGCTCACCAAGCTTTCCAGCCGCCGCGACGGCGGCAGCATTCATCGACGATCCCTTGCTGACCGAAGACGTAACCTGCCCGGGGCGTCGTGACACAAATACGTTCCTGAAGCTGATCACGCCATCTCCCCACTTGGGAACGATGGCAGACTCGAAGACCACAGTGACACCGGCAGACTCGGTCAAGGAATCGCCAACCCACTTGGCAAGAGTTTCTATCAAAGCTGTCAGTGGCTAACATGAGAATCAGGAGGCGAGCGAGCTTACCCTGCGCAAAAACGGTATTGATACTGAAGATGATGAGGGAAAAGAAGGTGGTTGTGCCGACCAGGATCCAGACGAGGTGTCCGAACAGAAACCATGACACGAATGCGCCCCATTCGTCAATATTCCACGGCCTCATGCTCCTGATAGAGGCCCACTTGAACCGAACCTTCATACGACCGAGGAAACCGTTGGCGGCAGCGAGTAGTTCTTCCCGAGTGGGCCGGTGAGGCATCTTGGGTATGTGCAGATATTTCGACACGGTGGAGGTGATCGACTCGGCATCGGGGTCTGTGGCATCGGTCTTGCCCTGGTCTGCCGTCTTTGGCGCATCTTGCTTCGCCTGGGCCGTCGAACCCTTCTCTTCGTGTTTTCCGCTATTGGAGCTGAGATGCCTCTTGCCAGTCGCGCCGACCCCCCTCGAATCGCTGTGTATGCCCCGGCGCCACGCCAGCCGGCTGAGTTGGTAGAGTTTCGACTTGGTCACCCCGCCACCTACAGCAGACTCAGCGGCAGCGGAGCAGGAAGCTACCGCGGCCTGCGTGGGCGACAGCTCTGTGGTGAACCCGACCAGCAGCAGGCCGCTGCCAGTATAGCTTCGCCGCGCATTGTGGGCGTTCGGTCGTGGGAACGATTGTTGTTGTCCGGTGTGGAGCGATCTTCGAAAAGCGGTCGGCTTGCGGGCAGGAGTCGCAGCAGCAGCAGTAGCAGACTGGCTGGCGCGCAAACAGATGTTTCTGGTTGCGGTGGTGGTGAGAGTGGTCCCTCGCAAACCCAGAGTTTGCGCAGGTCCGCAGGCGCAGGACCAGAAGTGACGCCCGAATAGAGTCGTCGAAGCGTTAGACATGTCTCCAGCTCATCCTGTCTCTTGGTTGAACAGAGAGACAGCAGGCGAGGAAGAGAAACAGGCCCTGGTTATCTACCTCGCAAGGACAAGAGAGGGGAAGGGATTGCAACAGCAGACTGTAAACAAGTCGAGAGGGAGAGAGAGAGGCACGGCAATGTTAGCACATTTCATGCGCTCATGCAGAAGTGACTGAGATGCAAAGCTGGGCCAGGGAAGGCAGCCTGTGAAAAGTCATCCATGACGCGCTACCGCAGCTTTACCTCGCTGAACCCGGCAGGACCCGTTCCAAAGGTACCTTACGTATGGGGCGTCACCTCACAGAGCACCTCACCTTGCTCCCTGCACTGAAAAAAAATCAGCAGAAAGGCGACATGGCCCGTGCACACACGGCCTGGCCAGGGCCCTTGCTCCCACTCAGGTCAGTGTCAGGGTGCACAGTGGGTGGCTTGTCTCCACTGGGGACTTGAATCTTTCTCCCTCTCGATAGTGTCTTATCGATAACGAAACACAAAAATTATTCGGCGATAAATCGATATCGGTCTGCAATTGGCACCCGCCGCTTTTTTCTTCACCACCGCCAGACCCCCGCCGCCAGACCGACTCGTCCCGCCACACAAGTTCGAGTCCTTGACCAAAAAAACGATCGCTACACTCGAGTTGTCCTTTTTACGCCGATTTTCCCAACCCGCGATAACCCTCTGTCCCCCGAGTCGCCCACCATGCCTGCCCCGACCGCCATCAAGCCGGCGGAGAACGCTGCCCCGCCATTCGAGGCGGACTTCCAGGAGCCTCAGCAGGATGAGGAACTCCTCCTCGATGCGCCGACCGCGCTGCCCGAGGATTTGGACGCCATCATGCCCAGCGTGCCCCAGAACGGAGAGGAGGGCGAGATGGTTGTTGACGAGGAGAACCGCCCGCGCTTTGCGCCTGCCAGAGACATCGTGCGCCGCCCCATGCCTCTCTCCCAGGATCTCTCGATATCAGGGACTAAACGTTGCCCCAGGACCCCGTCACCAGAATAGAAACCCGCAAGATTCCCGTGCCGCCTCACCGATTCACTCCTCTCAAGTCCGCCTGGCCCAAGAGTACGCTACCCCGGATCTCTGTCGAAAACCGCTTCCTCTGACAATGAGCCTACAGTCTACCCCCCTCTGGTCGAGCACCTCAAGCTCCAGGTGCGCATGAACCCGCGCCGGAAGCAGGTTGAGCTGCGCACTTCCAAGCACACTACCGAGGATGGCGCCCTGCAAAAGGGCGAGGACTTTGTCAAGGCCTTCACTCTGGGCTTCGACGTGGACGATGCGATTGCGCTGCTGCGTCTGGATGACCTCTACAGTAAGCATGGCTCCAGAGGACGAGCACAACCGGTGTACTAACAGCCGCGCAGTCGAGACCTTTGAGATCCGCGACGTCAAGCAAGTCATGGGCAACGAGGCGCAAGGCCGTGCCATTGGTCGCATAGCAGGAAAGGACGGCAAGACGAAGTGTACGTTTTCCCTGCCGTCGTATTGTCGAGAACACTCGTACTAATGTTTAACCTACAGTCGCCATCGAGAACGCCAGCAAGACCCGTATCGTCCTGGCCGACAGCAAGATCCACATCCTCGGCGCCTACAAGAACATCCACATGGCCCGCGAGTCCATCGTCAGCTTGATTCTCGGAAAGCCGCCTTCCAAGGTCTACGGAAACCTGCGGACGGTCGCGGCGCGCATGAAGGAGAGATTCTAAGGCAAAAGCAAGGGAAACCTGGGATTGGAAACTGAAAAAAGAAGTGAGGAAAAGAAAAGGACAATTTTGGTTGGTTAATGATGGCATGAAAAGACATCCTGTCATGGACTCCGGCGTTGTGGGCATTTTAGAGATTCCAAATCATTATGGGCAGGGGAAAATATGACAAAAGTTGCTTCCATCAAGACTGAACCTAGCATCGCGAGTGGTGTGTTGGGAGAGCTTAGAAGTTGACGTCTGAGCCTGCATTTCAGAGCTCTGGATTTGCCAGTGAAACATATTGAAAGGAAAAGGTGCCTAACGTGGCATGACGTTCAGTTTCCTGGGACTCGGGAATGTACACAAGGAGGTCGGCAACCCAACAACGCTCGAACTATGACACTCAATCTGGAGCGGCTAGGGTAAGGGGATTGAGTTGGTGTGTAGCAGTCGGGCTGTGATCCAAACTTCCCATTGCTGACCGGTTCTCAGCTCCCCCCTTTCCCATCATCACAGGAATACGGCGATAACCAAATGTCTCGAAGACGGGGCGTTGCCCCTTACCGGCAAGTATAGACAACCTGCACCGGAGGGGTCTTAAGCCGCAACTCGTCATCCTTTCGCCTCAGTCCGTCGTTGCTTGAGGTGTTCCGGCGAGAAAGGTCAAGAGCGTCCGCAGTACGTGCATTGGGGTTCCGGCCGGTGACACACATGCTCATTGCAGCAACTTCCTTGGGTCTGGGTGCTTGTACCGGCGATTCCAAGCTTTAGGGAGCGTTGATATTTCCGTCAACCCCGCGTATCGTCACGACTAAGAGAGCGGCGGCAGCATGAAGTGATGCAACAATACTTGAGGTTTTGAAGGCCAAACCCATCCCAGACTGCTCAGTGTCACCAGCCAGGCAGATAAGCAGAAGAAACACGATGGGTGAGCAAAAGTAGAACGGCAAAGTCACGACGATCGCCCAGATGTGGATTGAACTGTCCATAATGCGTTACTCCATAGACGTCTATACGTGCCTACCCGTTCGAAAAAAAGACTTTTTACATCATGGCCGCTCCCCGGCGACCAACCTGCAAGCCAAGCCCTTATCCGGGCGTTTCGTCTCGGACGGGGGAAAGACAAACTTTTCCCGTTCCCTCGCTTCTTCTCTCTCTTGACTTGTCTCGTTCACCTAATAAGTAGCGGGTTTCATCGCAGCTCCTGTTTCCTGCATTTACTCGTCGGCATCCTCGCCCTCCTCCTGAGGCGCCTCGTCCTGCTCGTCCTCGTCGTCGAGGCTGCCGGCAGGCACGTCGTACAGGCGGAGGATGGACTTGTTGGGGTCCTTGACAAGGACGTACTTACCGTCCTTCTCGCGCTTGAGACACATGTCGGCGATGGTGCGGACGATACCCCAACCGTTGGAGAGGGAGAGGTTCATCTGGTTGGCGAAGTCGCGGGGCTTCCAGCCGACAACGCCGAGGATAACGTGCTTGTCGTTGGACTTGGGGTTGGCGCGGGACACGAAACTATTTGTTGGTTAGCATTGCATGTTCTCACAAGATTTCAAGTCCTCAGGACGAGGCGGTAACATACCCAAGCTTCATGACGTCGGCGCGGGCGAGGATGGACTGGACGGTCCACCTGGCGAGCTTGCAGGAGTTGTTCTTCATCTCCGTCGCCACGACCGCACCACGCTGGCTGACGAGCTTCGTCCGCCAGTCAAGGGCACCACCGCTGCCCTGTGCCTTGCTGTCGAACTCGTTGAGGGCGTGCAGGGTGACGAGCTGGTCGTCGCCGCTGATGGCGTTCTTCTGGACGGCGTCGACCTCGGTACGGACGACAAGGTACACGTTCTCCTCCTCATCGTTGGTGGACAGGTCGAACTTGCGGTACTTGTACGCCTTGCTGGCCGGCGGGTCCGTGTCCTCGGAGGAGTTGTAGAAGGGGTTGGCGTGGGGGAACTGCAGCTTCTGCGCCTCGCTCTCGATGACGACCTGGTTGGCGAAGTTGTGGTTGATGTAGGTGGCCTCCTCAGCGAGGGCACCGGGCTGGTTGAGGCCGTCCTTGTTACCGTCCGCAGCGTCGAGCGGCGAATCGGCGGCGTTCTCGTTGACAGTCACCATGTCCAGAGCGGCGTTGTCGCGCTTGTCGAGGAAGACCTTGTTGCCCTGCACGGAAATGACAATATCCCAGGGGTAGACGGAGCGCGGGGAGCACATGAGCATGGACAGGATGCTGTCGGTGGCAAAGATGGTAGCCTCGCCCTTGTCGGCGAGCTCCTGGATCACAGGATCCGAAGAAGTCGTAACGTTGTAAGCAGCGCGGTCGATGGCCGTGAGCCTGCGCTCGGTACCCTTGACGGGGGGCTTGTCGTAGGAGCGGTCGTAGCCGTAGACGAAGCCGTAGGCGTCAATGTCCTCGCCCTCGTCGGCGTCGAGGTTGAGCTTGGCGAGGCGGTTGTAGTCGATCTCCTCGAGCAGCTTCCAGTCGGCCTTGATGTTGATGCTGGCATCGCGGTTGCGGGCCGGCTTGTCGTAGTCCTTCCAGCCGAAGCGGCGGCCGCGCTGGCCACCGCCGGACCTTCCACCACGGTCGAAGCCGCCGTAGCCCTGGCGTCCGCCCTGCTGGCCGCCGGTGCGGTTGATGGCCTGGCGGCCACCGCGGGTGGTGGTGCCGGCGCCTCCACGCTGACCGCGGCCTCGGGTAAAGACGGCGCCGCGGCCGTATCTGGTCTTGGTGCTGTCACGGGTGTTGCTGACGACGGAGAAGGTGGACTCGTCCTCGGCGGGAGGAGCGTTGAAGGAGATGGCATGGCCGGCACCGTAGACTTGCTGGTCTGGGCGAGGGGGTCAGCGACGATGCTTCTTTTTTTCTTGTGTGCCTTTCTTGGGGAGAGGAACCTACCACGGAAGTTCCGGTTGTACTGCGCCCTGCCGCCGCGGCCATCTCTGTCCTTGCCCTCGGAGGTCCAGTCGGCCATGCGACCGAGCTTGTCACCCTTGGAGAAGGGCGCATAGGGGACACCGTTCAAGGTGGTGTCGCTGGTGACGGGCGGGCCCCAACCATCGCCGGCCGGGCAAGCGTCGACCAGCTTGACCCAGTCAATCTCCTGAGCCATTTTGGAGAATATGTGATGTGTTCGGACGGGCTGCAAGCGTTCGAAGTTGATATTAGACGCGGTTGCGGGTGCAGCAGCGGGCGGCAGTTCGGCTCTCGAGAGGGAAAAGTCGTCAAGTCAAGGATTTGGGCGGTGCGCCTCCTCTTGCCATCGATTTTCGTCGTTCGGATTTTGGTGGGGTGAACTTTGTGGGGCAGAGCGGGCAAAATTTCGAGGAAGTGTTTCGCCACCTGTCGACGGCTGACAGCCATTCGTTTCCGCGCGACGCGGGGCCACGACCAGCTGCAGCAACCGTCGAAATGCTGTTTCTGCAGTGAATATCGATTCAATCCGAAGGCCGCACGCTGTTGTTGATCTTGACAGTAGCGGCTATTCACCAGGGGGGAGCTCATCTTCAAGCATTAAGTTTGATTTTCTATTTTCTTTAACCTCATTACCCATCATGGTATCAGTAGTATTCCCAGAATACGCTCAAACATGTTTTCCTCATGAGCATCCCACCAGATCAGTAGTACAAGCCGGGGTTCGCTATATCCCGTTATATACATCGCCCCGTCACCTCGTCAGTCATAGCTCAGCATCCCTAGAGGACGCTCAGTAGACCATCATTTCAGGTCGGGAGCAGAAGACATTTTCCAGGGCATCCCTGACCTCGAACTCCTCCAATACGGCACCGAAGCTAAGCGGGGTTAGTCGCATGCGCATGCACAGCATAACTTCAGCCACCACGTACCCGTAGCATCGGACCTTGTCCTTGAGCTCGTCGCTGAGCTTCTGAAAGTCCTCGGGGCGCAGCTCGTTGACCCGGGGGTGGCCCAGGACCATGCCCCAGGCCATGACGGGCGTGACCTCTCCGTCGAGGTTGAGCTTCTTGCTGAGGTCCAGCAGGGCGGAGAGACTGCCCTTGCTCACTTCCCAGGTTCGCTGCTGGGAATCCAGGTCCCCGTTGACGTTGCTGTACCCGAACGGAATGTCCGGCGTCAGCTCGGGGAAGGGCGCCGGAGGACACGAAGCCATCAGCGCGTGGCCGCAGGGCTCGCCGCCTGTCTCGCTTGCTCTCTCTAGTAGCCACGGCATGTGATTCATGCAGGGTTTCTCGAGACTGTACAAACCCTCGATAAAATCGCACTCGTTAGCAAGCCCTTCTTTCCGTTGTGTTTTGAATCGGCCATCATCGCCCACACCACCCGACTCCCGGTGGTGACCAGACTTGGTGGTATGGCAAGTTCTCTTCACTGCGGGGGAGGTGATAGGTATGCCTTCGAGGGGTGGTGGTTATCGTACGTTAAGACGAAGTCAATGCCCGCTTGCTCAAAGTCCACACCTCTGCCAGAATTCTGCGCCTGCATGTTTTGCAGCTGCTGACCGCCCACCATCTGAGGAAGGGGAGGGGGCGGACCGTGGGAGTGGGAGTGAGACGGACCGTGAGACGAAGGCGACACCGACGGCGCTGTCGTGGACGTCATGGGCGGTGTGTACGCATTCTGGCCGTAGCTGTGGCCCGAGACGCTGGCGCTCGACGTGTAGCCCACGCTGGGGTTGCTGACCATGTCGTCGCCATAGTGAGAGAGGGGAATGCCGTTCTGCGCCAGGATCTGCTTGAGCTGCCTGTTCTCCTCGGCCATCTTGTCCTTGTCTTGCGATATGTTGCTGAAGATCTCTTTTAGTCTTAGCACTTCGTCTTCCAGAGCCTTGATGTATAATTCCTTCCTCTCACGATGGGTGCTGAGGGGCGCACTGTCAGCAAGTGTTGCGACGTCGCGACACCGTCGCGCGAGCGAGGGCTATCGCAGCTTACCGTTGCGCTTGGCGGTTCAGTTCTTGTCGCCTGGTCAGAGCCGGTTTACTGTCGGGCTTGGGCCCTCTCCTCTTGGGCGGGTTGCCATCTTGGAGCACAATGTCAGATCTCGTGCTACAGCCGTGGTCGCGGCGTGTCGAGGTCCTTACCACGCGTGGTCCTCTTTTCCGTCAAGGACTTGAGGAAACCAAGATTAAGGGAGCTCAAAGGACTCTTGTCCTGGTCGGAACCACCACCGCCGCCGCCGCCAGAGGCAGAACCGCCGTTATACGGCAGCTGTTGCGGCGCCTTCCCGTACTGGTCGGGTGACAACGAAGAAGCCATGGCTGCCCTCTCGTACAGCGAGCCTGCGGATTGCTTGCGTGCCGGAGACGAAGAAGGATTCGGCGGGGAGCGATAGGAAGCTGCGTTGCCTAGGTCAGTCATCTTATCAACGAAGAAACATCGCCGTGAAGCGACCACATTTAAAGAGAGGCGCTGCGACTCATGTCGTCATGTGGATGTGTTGCGCGTCGCGGGACGGCGGGCAACGGCGGGGGTGGGCTCTTTTTCAAATAGGTACCGGGTGAGAGGCGCAGCATCGACAGAAGGGGAACTCGATGAATTGGTGAAGGGCTTACCTTGGAAGATTGGATGCGCGGTGGACGGACTCCCGATTCGTCTGGCAATGCGTCGCTGGGGAATTGACGGGTGATTGTCGCCCGTCAAAGCAAGGGGGGTTGGTGTGTGAAGGGGGAGGATTGAGGCGTTCGAGGCCTGTATCATGCGCTGGTTGCCGACCCGCGATTATGGTTATTTGGAAAGAAGTTGTTCCCGCACTTGAAACCCAATTCTGGCGTCCGAGCTGTCTGAGGATACACTGCGGCGCGGCGAGCAGGCGAGCAGGGCGCGGGTAGTAGATGGGTCGGGGTAGGCACGGTAAACTGATCCGCCCTGTTTTAGATTTGTTTGACGCAGTCCGGACGAAGACGATGTCGTGCGTCTGGTCTGGGGACGGGTGTAGTCTGTCTGTTCCTTTTTTTTTTTTTGGTGTCGTTTCCGTCTTTAGCTGCCCGCTTCAGGGCTTGGGCTTTTGGGGAAAGGAGTTGGAGGAGAGGGTCTGGCGTCTGGCGGAGAGAGCTGCGCGTGTGTGTTGGCAGGAAGTGCTGAGGCGATAAAGAGAGAACGGATGACGGCGGAGCGGAGAAGGCGGCAGAGGTCGAGACGGGAGGCGAGATAACCCTTTCGCTTCGACCTTTGACAGTGAAATTGTGCGTGTGCAGCGTGCAGCAGCAGCGTGCTGTGTTGTGGTGGCTAATGTGTGTCGCGAATCGAGATGACGAGAAAAAGCGCCACCGCGCTCTTCTAAGACAAGATGGCGGAAGCGGATGGCAGAGGGCGAGCGGGCTGGCAGGCAGCCGGGTCGGTCAGTCAGTCGAGTCGACCTGAGGGTGGCCGGGGATGGTGAGGGACGAGAGCCGCAACAGGACGGACGGACGGCGGCAAGGCAGGGAGGAAACGCGGGGTTTCAGCAACAGGCCGTCGTTCGGATCAAGTCGAACCCAATGGCCTTTTTGGTGGATGGCAGTTCGTCGAGTCGAAGTTTGACGTCGAGCAGCGCTGGGCCAACAAAGGGCTGTCTTGGGGAGGGCGAATACGAAGCCGTCGACTCGAGCCGTGTTGGAAGCAGCGGTTGGCCGGTACGGTACGGTACGGTACGGTACCTTACCTTGGGGTCTGGGCTGGCGAAGACTCCGATTTCGTTGCTTTTTCGGGATCATCGGGCGTCCCACGCAGAGCTCTACGAGCTTGGGCCTGTCCTGTCCGTCTCTCTGCCGTGCCTTACGTGAGAACGACGTCGACGGCTGGACGTGCGGACTGGCGGCAAGCCTATGGATCTGGTCACCGGGTAGGGCTATGCTGCTGTCGATACCTTATAGCAGAGGCGCGGATTGTCGAGCCGCGGAAAGAGGCTGAGGGGATGGCAGCGAGAGAATGCAAATGATTTGTATTTATGTTTTGGCGGCGGCACTGGCAATAGCTCGCTGGCGGGCTGGCGGGCGGCGGGGATGCTTGACAGGCGAGGTCACAGGTGGCCGGCGGGCGTCGGTCTGGGCCCAGGACTCGACAATTGCGTCCGCCCAGCGTTTAGTTTAGGCCCATGTGCGGTGTATCCGTACGGGGAAAAGACCCAGACTGGCAATTGAGATCCAATGCAGGTGAGAGATATTCGACAGGTCGGGTCGAGGCAAAAGGCGGTAAAAAGCCGCAGCGCAGCTGGCAGCCGTCCGGAGTAAGTGCGGGCTGAGGTGCTGCTGTATTATCTGACCTAGGTACCTTCCATAGCAGTAGGCATGTACCTAAGGTACAACAGGAAAGAAGGAGGCCCTCGGGAGCAACCCCCTGCAGGCCCTGGCACTGGCACCCTGGGTGGAATACTTCCAGGCGCGCGTCGCGTGGCTTGACTTGCGTGACTCGGCGTCTCATGCCGGGTGCTGGAGTCCACCACCAGGCCAGGCCAGGCCAGGCCAGGTCGGGCCAGAGACACCGCGACCAGAGGCCGCCCGCCGGGGCCAGCTCCGAGGTTGTCGGCTTAAGGCGTCTGCGACTCTGGAGTCCGGCACCGAGTGTATTCTGAGTTCCTGATTCCTGCCCGCCCTGTCGAGTCTGGCTGTGCCGCTGTATTGTGTGTGTGTGTGTGTGTGTGTGCATGGGTCGGCGTTTGCTTGTTGGTCGCTTGCCATCGGTAAGGTATCACAGCTCTCGTCGCAGTCCCAGAGGCGTGTGAGACTCGGCGATGCACGAGGCCTTTGCCAATATCCAGCTCGCCGCATACGCCCGTAAGAACCCCCCCATGCCTGCGCCAGCCTCCCTCCACTGTCCAGGAATGCGTCTTTGGGGCGGGGGGGATGCTGGAGGAGTCACATCCCGGGCAGCCAGACCTGCCCAAGACCCTCGCGGCGGGTATCCAAATCTCAGAAACATCTCGTGACCGATCTACGAGCCCGCCGTCCATCCACACACTCACACACTCATACACACATAAACACCGGCCTCGGCCCAAGACCCAGGTGGCCCCCAAGGCCAATGGCCGCATCGACATCGGACGAGCTGGGCAAGCCAAGAGTCCCTTATCTGGACCTCCCGGCGCACGTCGTCTTCTACCTTGGTACCCAAGTACTGTACACACACACACATACACACACACACACTACGCTTCAAGGTCAGGTAGGTATTCAAATATCCCAAACCGACGTCCTCGTTTCTGCCGCCAGACTCTGGACTCATGAGATTCGGTCCGTGTCGCCCCCGTCAACTCGAGGCCGGGCGCGTCGCGTCGTCAGTCTGTCGGATCACCGCCCGCTGGCACGCACTTTGACGTCTCGCCCGGCCCGCCAGCGCCAGCGCCAGCGCCAGCTTCGGCGTCCTCCCATGTGATAGCGTAAGCAGCAGCAGCCCTGGGTCCACTGCCACAGAGGGGCCCTCCTTGCCCTCGTCTTCGTTATTACGGATAATAATACGGATACAGCGCAACAAGTCAAAGAAGCCGTTCGTCGGCCCCAAGACGGACGACGCTTCAAAGTCTATGCCGTCATACCACATCCCACTTGGGAAGTCCGGCGGGACCGACGATTTTGCTAGTCGACACTACCTTGCCTTGCCTTGCCGTGACCATGTTTCCTTTTCTGCCCGTCTTCTTGCCCCGTCACAGTCACGTCTCTCCTACAAAAGACCCTCGGCCACCATCGCCACAATTAGAGCTTCTCCGGCGGCAGGAAATACAGCGGCCATTCTTCCAGCGACCCGAGCGTGAAGGCTGCAACTCTCTGAGACGACCGAACCCCGGATCGCTGCCCGCTTAACTGGTTCCAAACTCTTTCGTGCCCTTTGGGCCTGGCGGGAAGTCACGCGCACGCGGCTCCCTTTCGAAACATTCCATCCCAGGGCAGGGCGAGGTACCTCCCCTCGGGGGTTGTAGATCGTCCAGCCGCGCTTCGACTCGCGACTCGCCCACTAGAACCAGTCAACTCTATTGCTTCCTTTTTGGCGGACGTTGCCGCCTTGTAGTTGCAAAACCACAGTTCAGAGTTAGACACCGTTGTGTCGCGAATCAAAGCCGTCGGTTTTTTTTTGTTTTTTTTTTGTGGCCTCGCTCTCGGGTTCCCTACCCCGGGCCTTGACGACGACGACTGACTGATCGACTTCCATCCGCCATGGCTGGCAGCGGCAACGTGCTCACTCACCTCCGGGGAGCCGCCATTCTGGCCCCCTGGGTGCTCTGGCTGCTGCTCGCCGACACGGTCATCTCCCTCCAGCTGCCGCTCAAGTGGCTGGCCCCCAACTTCGTCTATAACTCGTCCTCCCGCATCGCCGAGACGGTGTGGTACTGGATCCAGATCATCTTTGAGCGCTTCAACGGCGCCCATCTCACCTTCTCGGGCGATGCCATCCCGCGCGGGGAGTCCGCCATCGTCGTCGCCAACCACGTGGGATGGGCCGATTTTTACATGATCCAGGCCCTGGCCATCAAGGCCGGGATGCTGGGTCGGTGTCGGTACTTCGCCAAGATCCAGCTGCGGATCGTCCCGTTCCTCGGCTGGGGCCTGTGGGCGATGGGCATGCCCATGGTCAGCCGGAACTGGGCAAAGGACAGGCACGAGCTCGACAGGGCCTTTGCCGGCATCGTGAAGAGGCAGTGGCCGACCTGTGAGTCTTCCTGCAGCGAGCCGACGCGTGTTTGGTCGCCGAGGCCAGAGACTGACCGAGACCAGGGCTCATCAGCTTCAGCGAGGCTACGCGTTTCACGCAGAAAAAGTATGAGCAGTCCATCGTGTGGTGCAAGGAGACGGGGCGTCCTCAGCCCAAGAACCTGCTGTATCCCAGGACGAAGGGCTTCATCACCACCGTCCAGCATCTCAGGCAAGCGCCCCACGTCAAGGCGGTATACGACGTGACCATTGCGTACCAGCGAGGGAACAACTTCCACGCCGCCCCAACCATGTGGGATACCCTCAGCGTCCCCGGGTTGAGCTCGCGGCTGGGGTACAAGTTCCACGTGCACGTCCGCAGGTTCCCCCTCGAGAATCTGCCGACGGACGAGGAGAAGCTGGCCAAGTGGTTGGAGAACCTGTGGGTTGAGAAGGGTGAATGGCTGGACCTGAAAAAGGCCGAGTGGGCAGCTCAGGCATGATGTAGGCCACACGCGTAATAAAAGGAGGTCTCGAGCTGAAGCTCTCCGCCCATCGCACGTACCAGCTGCCAGGCTGAGGTTGGTGTAAGCCACGGAGGGCTTTGCATGTAATTTTAATCAGGCACATTTCTTGCCCGTGAGAGTGGCAGTACGGCTACCATCAAGTAGTGCAATGGCCTTAATCTTCATAATCTTCATCCAGCGGTTCTGGGTTGTGGTATGCGAATAAGAGAGCCTGCTACTTCCCAGACACAAAGCCAATCTCTCATTCGGGGTTTTGCCCCTAGATATGTTACATCACAAGCAAGGTATGAATGAAATCGCAACAGAACGACGTCAAAACGGTTGATCGTCGAGGTAGACGTCGTGGTGTCTGTCGGCTACTCGAGGTCTTCGAAACCCTGCTCGCAGTGACACTGCGGCAGTGTTACACACGAAAACCTACCCAAACGGAAGAGAGCCTCGGCGTTACACGGAGACCGAAGAGCTGCAGTCTAACGGCAGTATGGCCCGATGTCCAAGTCAGAGTCGGGCAGAGATGGCGTGTTGATGACCGCCCCCGTTATCACTCCGCAACGGGGGACCGGGTGGTTCTTCGCGGGGCGCAACAGATGTATCCATATGCCGGCTACCCCATCCACGTGCCCCGGCTCCCCACCGCAGTGCAAGGAGACTTGGTCTTGTTTTGAAGTATCTCGGGTACAGTATCCTCATCCCATGCTGTTGCCTCCATCGAAGATGGCCGGGTTGAACGGCACAACGACTGGTTACTCGGACGTGAGGCACGGATATGGGGTATGTGAAGAGAGTGGACATCACGAACACGAGGAGCCGCTCAAGTTGTTACCCTTGATTGCTGATCATGCCGACAGAAAAGGCCAAGCAACGAGAATGTGTTTATCGGCATGTGCCTGGTTTGGTCGAAGGACGTTGGTGTACGTCGCATTTCGAATATACCCACCGACGCCAGGGGTCACAAAGATATGGAAGCTGTTGAACGACAAGCTTCCAAATTAAGTATTATTCGTCTTTCGGGATGGCGTGGCCTCCCTATCTATCATGGCTTCTCAGCCCGGTAAACGCCGTGCTGGCTACCCGTCCCAATGACCTCAAACCTGCGAACTGACTACTCCTTTTTTCATCCCCATACCCTGGTATATCATCTTCCTACGTAGTTGGCGTGGTGACCGCAGAAGCCTCTCGACTCTCCTTCCCCGTGTCCTCTCCCCGTCCTCCATCATCCGCCGCGTGGATCGGGGACACAGCCTGGGATTCCGACCCGGCCGCCGTCGCCGTCTCAATCGAGGAACACCTTGTCAGAGCACCCAAATCAGATGCCTGGGCAGACGCCGGCGACTCCTGAACCGGCTCGGCGTTCACCAAAGTCGCAAACGCCGTGCCAGGTGTCCCGGGGTCGAGAACACTTGCATTCTGCCCGTGCCCCAGCCGCATCCGCATTTCCGCATCCTCCGCCGCCCGCCGCCACGTCCCCTCGACCCCGGACACGACCTCCGGGAGAGCCTCCCTCGGCCACCCGATCGCCTCCAGCAGCGCCCGCCTCTCGTCCGCCTCCTTCTTCCTCCGGTCCTCCTCCTCCGCCAGCTTCCTCCTCTCCACCTTGGTCGGCGGCTTGGGCGCGAGCCCCATGATCCTGGCCCGCCGCTTCCACCAGCTGTGGATCGTGCGCTCCGGGATCTTGAACCAGTCGGACGCCTCCTTCAGCGTCGCCCAGCGGTACCCCGCCTCCTCCGGCGGCGGCTGGTCCTCCCGCCCGCCGTTCCAGTCCCTGCGCGCGCGGACGTCCTTGTCGTCCTCGACGCGGATCTTGTGGCTCTGCAGGAACGTGACCACCTCGCGCCGCTTCTGCTCCGTGTACGACCGCTCCACGCGCTTGACGGGCCCGCGGTTCTGGTACTGGTACCTGGCGCGCTCGTGGAGCGGCTTCGGCGCCGGGCCCGGCCTCTTGTACGGGGTGCCGTCCGCCTGGGGCCTACGTTAATTCCGAAACGGTGGCGGAGAAGCGCGCGAAGAAGGCTTTGCGTTGTTTACCTTGTACTTGGCCCCGGCGATGCGCCCGGTGCGCTTGCGCTCCGCAAAGACCACGGTCACGCCTTCGGGGACGGACCTCGGCGGTGTCGGCGAATGCTCCGTGCCGTCGGTGGGGGCTGTTGGCTGGGCCGCCCCTTCGGCGGTAGCTCCGGCCATTGGCGGCGTTTCAGCAGCGGGTGCTGACAAGGTTATTGGTCTGCCGGGTGGTGGTGCTTCTGCGAATATTGCAGTGTTGTCCTTGTCCTCGCGGAAATTGGGTGGTTTGTGATTATGTAACGCGAACAGTTTGCGAGGAACATGCTGCGGGGGCACCTGAATTTTCCGAGCTTACCAGGTCCCGACTGAGACACGGCTGCGTGGTGCGTCCTCATCCACGCGATGTGTCCGAATCTGGCTGATTCGGTTCTGGAATGTCGGCAGGACTACATCCTGAGGTTAACTTTCGACTCACAAGAAGCTGATATATCTATGTCTTGGAAAAAAGAGGACAATGCTGGAATGTGTTGCGTCGCAGAGTAAGTTGCGAGCCACAGCTATTTGCCCTTGCGCTAAACACCAAGACACACGGCCAGAATTGGAAAGCAACTCATCGCACCGAGTCTGCCCCTCAAATTCCTCAACACTCGGAGAAACAGCCGGGCTCCCGAAGCCATAACGAAGCCCGACTGCTTCTTCGCAGACATCAGCAATGGCCCAGGACCAACAGGAAATCGTCAATGGAGAGTGACCTCCGCGAGATACCATTGCTGGCAGTCGTGTAGGGATGGCTGTCTGCGCCTTGCTGGGTTGAAAGCCCACGGCTCGGGCAAGGCCACTTGTCCAAACTTACGCCATTACGAGTGCCACGGCCACCCGAGTTCCGGGCTACTACCGGAAATCTACTGATATACACAGATTAATCGGTTTGCTTCGCTCATAGTCGATGGCACTGTAACACGCTGGCCCTGGCCCTGCGACAAACACACAACTTAAAGAGGCCAGTCTGCTTCAGCTCTGCTTCGAGGGAGCGGGCTGCGCCCGCGATTCCTCCGCGGGAAAACTTGTCATGGGAACAGGAGAAACAGCAGACACCCGGCCGTAAAAAGAAGTCGAGTGCCCAACCGTGCCAATGTCGTTCCCTACCCGCCTTCCCGATGGCAGACGGGCTGAAGCGTCCCCGGAAGCTCAAACCATCGTCAAGGTTCCCGAAGTGGGCTTTACTGAACGCTGCTAACCTTCTGGGAGCAACCTAAAATGCCGTCGAAGTCAATTGCCGCAACCGCGTGTTCAAGTGACGGTCACTGCGCCTGCCAACCCACAGGTCACTTGGTGGTGCCGGTACCAAATGAATCTCATCCGGCTCCTAGTAAGTCGTTGATCACTGTGCTCACCGCAACTGTAGATCGTGGGGTTGGGGCGTCACTAGCTCCTCCATTTTCATGAAGATCAGAAAGCCTTGGGGTGAAGAGTTCCAGACTCCCGATCTGCGGCTTTTGGTACCGGTTGGTTCTGACAGCAAGAGACAAAGTTGGCGTCAAGCAAATTGAGGACCCTTGAAGGTTTGTGAGCATGGACCGTGTAAATGTCCAGGTGACTCGGCGATCCGCCGACACGGCACAACCTTGGAGTTCCCCGGACACCGTTTGTGGCACAGGGCAAAGGCCAAGGATTAATCTGGGGTAGGGGCTTCTTAAACGCCGGCACGACGCCTGCTCGGAGCAGAAATGCTATTGCATAAGTCGTCAAGGTTGTCTGGGGTTGCCGCAGAGTGGCGCCTAAATTCCAGAGGAACTTTCAGAGTCTGAGCTTCTGGCACGTTTGGGATGACAGGCGAGGAAAGTCTCAATGAGAATGCTTAGCCCACTTCCGAATCGTCTTGAGAACCCAATCCGGTGGCTCTTGGGAGCGAGACAGGCTTTGTCCTTGGGATGAACACTTTGTTCCAGGCCGCCGATCCAGGCCGGAATGAAGTCGATCTTTCCCGGACATCGATCCCGCTCAGTCGTCACGGCTGAATGTGCGTCTGCAGTCAGAAGGTATGAGACGGTGATCAGTAGCCTAGCAAAATGTAGCCCTAATGGCTCAACCGATTGTTTCGCGAGGCGCAGGGCCCCAGGCTCAAGTGACGTGAGTATGCCTTCGATACAACATGTCGAAGAATCTCGATTCGGCACTTTTATTATCCCATACCTGGGTCGGGATAAGGCCGAAGAGTAGCGTTTTCATAGGTTCGACCCTTGTTCAATAACAAGCAGGCTTTCCGAAAGCCGACGTCTTATACTAGGAGCACAGGGTAGAAAGGCAGGGATAGTCGGGACGAGGACCACCAGTGTCTGGAGGTGCTGGGGGGAAAGTGACAAGAACGGAGGAAGGCCAGTTGGTGAGACAGAAACTGGTCTGAGAAATAAAACGAGGATAAGCAGAGCATTTGAGGGTGTTCGGCTGCAGCCCATGGGCTCACGCTGCCCACCCCCGCACAGGGGATATGCGATTTGAAGCGATTCGGTGCTCGAGAATGCGCTTATAACACTCAGCTGTCCGCGGGATCCTTTCGTCAACTTGCCGCCGATTGGACGGGGAAGCCAGGGATGACGGGCTAGGCGGCAGATGCGGGCGGAACGCTTGGCGCGGGCGTTTTTGGGGGACTTTCGGAGTTGAGCCTGCCCAGCTGGCCAGCGCTTGAAGCTGGCAGTTGTGAGGAGGAGGGGACAGGACGCGGGACGCGGGACGCGAGGGAGGCAGAGGTGAGGAAACAGGCGAGGAGAGACCAGGCGGTGGGCGTGCATGACGGATGGGATTGCCACCTCACATGGACGTCGTGAGATGGTGGTGCCAGCGGCTGTGGTGGTCTGCCCTTGATGGAGCGTGGGTATATGCAAAAGGGACAGTCGAAACCGTTTCTTGACATCCCCGACAGTCCTTGTCTAGCTCCAGCCTCCAACTGCCAGCCCAGCTCCAGCTCCAGCTCCAGCTCCAGCATGTCTCGATTTGATACGTGGTTGGAGTATCCCGGAGCGGCGTGTGGAGCACGTTTCTTCTCGCCGCTGTCTTCGGGCTTTCTGGGCCCCATCTGCTCCGCTGACAAGTCGCATACCGTTCCGCGACACCCCGGGCCACCAGTGGAGGCGCTCGTAAGCTGCTGCTGTCGGCGGCTGGCTGCGTTTCTTTGCGGCACTTTGACCTCGTGCGTAGCCATCTGACCAAACGATGGGGCTAGTGATGTATTGCTTGTGTGTGTGTGTGTGTGATGATACGTTCCAACTCAGTGTCGAGCCCTCGATCAGAGTGCCGGTGAGCTTATGCAGGCGAAGATGCAGATGCAGGTGGAAGCCCGTTACCTAAGAGCATGCGTGAAAGGGTTGCGACTGTTGCCATGTCGTAATGCTCACTATGGTTGCCAGCCAGCCCACACCACTTGATGCTACTATCTTCGCGTCGTCCAGGCATGATAGGATAGCTCGGGGTGTCCAGTAACTTTGGGGGTACGTCAAAAACGGCGCAGAGTCTGGAGAAGGCATTCGTGTGTGTGATCTCCTCCAGCAGCCGTGGTCCTCGTTGCTTCTCGGCTATGCAACCAATTTGACGTCAGCACGTTGTAATGGATGTGATGCTGTGTTCTGCCCCTCCGCAGTCGTGCCCCTTGTTTCCGAGCAGGAGAAGGTCAAACGGAGCTGCAGTTGATTCAAATTCATGTCGACTTGTGAGGCGGTTTGCATGCCTGTGGCTCCGTCCGTCTCGGTGCTGTTCGACTTGGGCATGGGGCGTCTCCTATCTCTATACCACTGTCTATACTAAACTTGAGACACCCCGGACTGGGGACACGCCATGTAGATCAACGTAATCCCAGGGGTCCATCTCAAAGCAAGTCGTTTGCATTCTCGAAGGGATCCTTCCAGGATAGACCGCCGACGATCTCGCTGTCCCTCACAGTGATCCGCAGCGCCGGACACAGAGGAGGGGTGACATCTTGGATGCCGACATCAGTGGTCCAATGAGCGTGAGACTGCACCATGGACTGGACGGCAAAGCGGGCGATGCGGATAGGCCATCTTCTTGGCCCTTTCAGTAGGCACAGGCGCCGTGACACCGCGAGTGCGACGGCACGTAAAAGGCAGCACATCCGGAGTAGTCGTTCTGTTGCACGATAGGATAGAGGTCAAGCCACAGGCTGGTCATGAGGGTGTGGGCGCCGATGACAGTGTCCCGGCCTCAGGAGAGGCAGCTGATGGTCTCTTACCACGATGGCACGGGCGGGGGCGGGAAGCCCCTATGCCAGTTCCACCTACGCTCCTAGCACGCATGTTAGTGCTGGAAGCCAACATGCGGCATCGCATCGCATTCACTCATGCGTGTCCAGGGAGGGACCACGGCATAGTCGAGGCTTCTTGGAGGTTGAGGAGGATCTTTGTTTGTCCCAGTGGATAGCTGCCAGGTAGACGGTGGTTTGTCACCCAAGCTCGGGCAGCACCTTTCAAGTGTGTTTCCACGAGAGGGATACGCCGTCTGGACAGCGAAGGCTGCTCAGCACTGCTTGGTTCCCGAAATGGCCTCCGCCTCGGCCTCGGTGTTGGTGGGCCGGGCGAAGATGCGCAGAACCGAACATGGGATAGCCGTGTTCGTGGGATGGCATTTGGACCCTTGGGGCGGAGGGGCCAGTCGGTCATGTAGACATTCATGGATGGTATTGTGGTTGGCAGGCTCAGGCATGCAAGCCAACCCAGGGAGACGTCCAGCAGAGTTTCCATGTGGCCATGTCAAACTTTGGGGCAGCTGTTTCCGTTGCTCTCCCTTGGATGTAAACACTGCGACGACGCAGTCCTGTCTCTTGTTAGGTGTTGAGAGGAGGGGCGAGCGAGCATCCGTCGGTGGTAGAAGCGTCAGAAGCAAAAGGCAAAATCAAAAGGCGGCAAAGAGCGTTTGCTTGGTCCGGTGGGGTGGGTAGAGTCCGATGCAAGGGAGCACAGGCACAATGGACGAGATAAGAAAGGAAAGCAGCGGCAACGAGACAAAACAAAAAGATCAGCTGGGCCGATGGGCTGTGTGTCTCGACCCTCGAGGGGACTGCTGGAGGGGAGAGAGGGTCCCTCCATGCGCGAGGTGATGCGATGCTGATGCTTGTTGCCGGGCTGGACGCAGGCAGGACGGATTGCTTGCATGGCCGTTGCGACGGTGGATTATCGTCCTGTGCTGGACTTTCGTTTCTTTTTCCAACTCGTCCGTCCATCCCTCCCTCTCCCTCCTCCGGAACCCCTCGGTCTTTGTTGTTCTGCCCGACGATCCATGTGTATGCCGGGGAGTGGATTTGAGCTGGGCGATGAGCTGGTTTTGGTTTGTCAGCGGGGGAGATGGAAAATCAAGTGGCAGGCAGCCGAAGCTGGATAGATCATAGAGGGGCGGCAAAACCAGGGGAGGAGGAGGGAATCGGCGAGGGTGTAAAAAAAAAAAAAAAAGGGACGGACTGAAGAAAAGTCTCGAAGCGAGGCACGCGATGCGATGCGAAAGCACCTCAGTGGGTTCCATCAGGTCGCACTTGCTGCTGCACTGGACCGGCCTTGCTGCGCTCGCCTTGGCTGCCCACCACCGCGCAGTCTGTTCCAGGTTGTTGATTTGTTTCCAGCGGACAAAACTCCCGAGTGGCCCCCAAAGCCCGGCCCCCGACGACGGCCCCCCCCGCCAGTGCACACGTCCAGTCCAGCCCAGCCCAGCCCAGCGAAGCGTGACCCAGTGCAACAAGTACCCGCACGGAGTACTGACTACTGAGTCCCTTTTTGCGCCGCAAGGTCGCTGTCCCGTCCAATGTGTGAGGCGTGCCCTGGTGCTGTTGCAGGTGGTGGGTGCCCTGGACCGGACTGGCTGGAAGCGCGCCTCCGCTCCACGTCTCCTTCCTTCCCTTCTCCTCCACTCCTCCCTTCCCCCCCTTCCCCTGCCCACCACGTCCGTCCCTTCCCTCCTCCCCCCCCAAAAGTCACACACCCGACTCCCCGATTCCCTCGCTCGTGTTTTAGCGAGCAGCCTAGCAGGAAAGGGGACTAGTCTGCTTTGGGTAGAGGTACGCTGTGTTGCATACACATTTGGCGTGTCATGCATGTACTTCTACTGGGTCTCCCCCAGAGGATCCCGGATTGATTGGTCAGAACTGGCCCCTTCCCCGCTTAAACCGCCCACCCTGACCACTGAGTGCGCTGAGGGCTCCATAATAAGGACGCGACCACGGTTAAGTGCTCTCTGGGCCCGACTTGACTGGGCTGCTGTCGTCCTTTAGGTGCGAGGTGCTAAGGCAAGGCAGGAGCAAGGCAATGAGCGACCGGGACTGACACCATCATCACAAAGGGCCTGCACTCTGGCGTGTGCCGCTTCCTGAACTTTTTTTCCTCCCTCCCTGCTCCTGTGTTTTTGTTTGACGACGACGCACAAGGTCCAGCATCCCGTACGGCCAACGGCACTGCGCTGCGAGCTCTGTCCTCCCGACAAGCAATCACCAATCTCGCCTTCGCCTTCGCTTCTCCATCGTCGACTTCAACCCTTTTCGACCCCGTCTGCACAAGACGTTGAAGAAGTCCCAAGTCGGCCGCCCGTTACCACCATCCGTGTTCGATCACGTCCCGCTCCCGTCAACGTCGAGTGCGTCCTTGCCGGTTCCCGAGCTCCTCTCCCGGCCCCCGATTGCTCTACGCTCGCTGGCTGTTGGTTGCCGAATACCTTCGTTCTCCGCCCCCTCTTCGCAACGTCTTGGGCTGCGCGCATTGCGGTTACACCCGGAGCTTTCTCTCGCTTTTCGCGCCTTGAGACTGCTCACCTGGATACTCGTCATGTCTCGTGGTCTGGCTTGCCTGTAGTCGTGGCCCCTCGCCAGACAACCTGGCTCTCACTCGGTGTCTCCGGGTTGAACCAACTCACGACGCTGCAGCAGCCTTGATCTTCCTTCTTTCCGACTCCGCAACAACCACCCTTCAGCCGGTACTCGCTCGCCGAGACGAAGCCAGTCGGCCAATGGTATCATCACAATCCGGGATTTCACCCGCCTCTCTCCAACCATGGAACCACAACCCAACATGTTGGCGCCTCCGGCTGTGACCTCCCTCCGGTCGCAGGCCGGCGTCATGGAACGATCCCTCAGCGAGGACATTCGAGAGGAAAGAGAGGAACTGCGTGAGGCTGCCGAGCAGACCCTCAACGTGATCCTTGACCTCAACCTCGACGGCACTATTCGATGGGTCAGCCCGTCATGGACCGATGTTATCGGCACCCAGCACGATTCGATCAAAGGAACCGCTATCGCCGACTTGATCGTCAGCGACAACAAGACGGTATTCGCCGACACTGTCGAGTCTATGAAGTCAGACGACTCGCGGAGCCAAAGAGTGCGCTTTGCTGTTACGATGGGCCCGTTGTCCAAATTGCTTCCACTTGATGATATTCAAGACCCGGAAGCCAATGAGGCTGACGGCGGCATTCCCAATGCAATTGACCTGGAGGCCCAAGGGATCATGGTCTACGACGGGGTTTCGGGAGGAGAGAGCCACGTGAGTTCACAAGCCGTTTGCCAGTATTGAGTGTCGACTTCGCTAATCACGTTACGCGCCAGACAATGTGGATGATCCGGCCTTACATTGCCCCCCGAGAAATCAAGATCGACTTGCCTCCTGTCATCGTGGACTCGCTGGGATCTGGTGCTGAAGTTCTTGCTAGCTATCTGACGCAGCTTGCAGAGTCCGGAGTCGACGACCCCGAAAACCACCCGCCGCCGCTGCCAGTTTTGTGCCGCATTTGTGAGCGTCAAATTTCGCCGTGGTGGTTCGAAAAACACACCGACCTGTGTTTGCAAGAGCACAGGGCGGAGATGGATGTGCAGATGGCGCAGGACAGTTTGACGGAACACCGTCACTTGATTGTCAAAGTTCTGGATGCCCTCGAGGCTCGAAAAAGCCGTTCCTTAACAGGCGACCAGCTTACTCTCCCTGCAGCCGAGTATAAAGGAATGCCCATCGGCCCGCCCCTGTCAGCCTCATCGTCCCCAGGAAGCTCGGTATCTCAGTCGAGAGAAAGGTCCGGTGGATTTGGACATGCTCGCGCCCGCTCCTTCGCGATCAGACGCCCCCAGGCAAGGATCGTGGAGCTTCTACTGGACCTCTGCGATACCGCCATCGAGATCAGCACGCCTGCCGTTAAGGAGGCTTCTTCTCAGAACCCCGGCGAGATAAGGACGCAGTCTCCGCAGTCAGAGTCTCGCATCTCGCAGGTTATGCAGTGGCAGTCGCCCAGCACCAACACGCTGGAACAGGAGCAGGGTCTTGCTCTGCTCTGTGCTGATACTGAGAAGGCGGCAAAAACCAAGGTTGAAGCTGTCTTCAGGCATCGAAAAATCATCGAGTACGCTGAGCGAATCAGGGTCGAGTTCGCGGTCATTGTGCAGGACTGTATCGACGAGGCCATGCGCAAAGCAGCCAGAATTGCTGCGGGCCGTCTCAGCGACTCGACTGAGGATGAGGAAGAGGAGGAGGGAGTCACACCAGCTCAAGATGAGCTCTTTTTCCAGGGATCCTTTGAAAACCCTTCTGCGCTCGCGGCCGCTTTACACAAAGTCAGCCTCACCGACAGTCTTGAGAGGCCGCGACCGACATCATTTGTGGAATCCACCCGCTCGAGTAGCCCTAGAGAGTGCCCGACGCCGCGATCACATTTGGGAGCCGTCAACGCTGGCGGACAAGCGCGCGAGTCGCGGCGAGAGTCATTGATCTTCGAAAGCGATACCGGGGACAGTGATGGAAGCATCCGATCCTCTTCCGTGGCTTCTAGACAACCACCACGGACAGAGTCCCCAATATCCGAATTTGGCGACCTCCGCCGTGCCGCCAGCGCCAGACAGCATCATCGCAGGAGTATCATATTGCCCGGCGCCTCTTCTCCCCGACGGCAGGAATCACCTTCTCGCAGCAATCAGCCGTCATCTCCTCTTAGGATCTTGAAACCGCGCAACTTCCCCTTCCCTCAGGATGGCATCGCATCCCCTGAGGCATCTCCATTGCTGCCAAACAGCGAGTTCAGCTCACCAGCTCATTTGCCGGTCAGTCACCACCGCAGACAGTCGTCCGCCGCCATGTCGGAGTTCGTGATGAAAGGTCCTCCCTCACCCAGAATGACGGCGCATCAGCCTCCGCCACAAGCACGCCCAGCACCCCCCTCCATCAAAGATTTCGAGATCATCAAGCCTATTAGCAAGGGTGCTTTTGGCAGCGTGTACTTGTCCAAGAAGAAGTCAACGGGCGAGTATTTTGCCATCAAGGTGCTGAAAAAAGCCGATATGGTTGCCAAGAACCAGGTCGGAAACGTAAAGGCAGAGCGCGCTATCATGATGTGGCAAGGCCAGAGCGATTTTGTCGCCAAGCTCTACTGGACCTTTTCCAGCAAGGATTATCTGTACCTCGTCATGGAGTATCTCAACGGCGGTGATTGTGCGTCTCTCATCAAGGTTCTCGGTGGCCTCCCCGAAGATTGGGTCAAGAAGTATCTCGGCGAAGTTGTTCTCGGCGTAGAGCATCTTCATAGCCGCGGAATCATCCATCGCGACCTTAAGCCCGATAACCTCCTCATCGATCAGAAAGGCCACTTGAAGCTGACAGATTTCGGTCTGTCCCGCATGGGTCTCGTCGGGCGCCAGAAACGAGCCCTCGACAGCCAGAATGCCGACCCCACGCCGGACCTGCTCAAGCAAGGACCATTTGCTCGTTCGGCGTCTTTGGCATCATCACGCTCTACGTCTCTAGATCTCCACGGCCATACACACTCGCCTAGCATGACACCACAGATGACTCCTGACACTGGTTACAGTGCCGGACAGCCTTCGTACTTTGCGTTGGGCGGTGCCGAGGCCAGGCGCGTGTCCAGTCATCGCAGTGATAGTGGCGGCAGTGAGACCCTCACTCGCATGCTCAACAGCTTCTCTCTAAATGACCAAGAGCCAAACGCGCAAGCTCAACACCCACCGCCGGCTCATGAGGAAGGAAGCGAAAGCATCGGCCAAGCTTCGCCTGATCTGGCGCATCTTCACCACGCCAGCACTCAATCAAGCGTTGACTTTTTGGGCAAGAGCACTCCTCCTCAATCGTCAATGATGCCTCCGCCGATGGCTCTGTTTGACCCTGAAGACACGAACCGCCGTTTTGTGGGAACGCCTGATTACTTGGCTCCTGAGACCATCAAAGGCGAGAAACAGGACGAGACCAGCGATTGGTGGTCTGTTGGCTGCATCATGTTTGAGTTTCTCTATGGGTTCCCTCCTTTCCATGCCGACGAGGCTGAGCAAGTCTTTGAGAATATTCTGGCACGCAAGATTCAATGGCCGGACGAAGATGAGTGTGAACCGATTTCCGCCGAAGCCAAGGATCTGATCAACAAGCTGCTCTGCATGGAACCGCAATCACGACTTGGTGCCAACCGGGAGGATAAATTCCCATCTGGCGGCGACGAGATCCGCAGCCACTCTTGGTTTGAGGGCATCAACTGGGACACTCTACTCCAGGACGAAGCTCAATTTGTTCCGCAGCTCGAGCACCCCGAAGACACGGAATACTTCGATGCTCGCGGAGCGGTCCTCCAATCTTTTGCCGAGGAGATGGAAGACCAGTTGTCTCCGCCTGTTTCTGGTACAGGCTCTGATTATCCCGATCGACCCCACGACGCCCTGTCTCGCGTTAGATCCCAAGTCAACTCGATCAAGCGCAACCTGATGCCTCTACACATTCCTCCTCACGTTAGAGACTTGAAGAGCCGACGACTTAGCGAACCCGTCGTTGCCGATGACTTTGGTAGCTTTACCTTCAAGAATCTTCCAGTGTTGGAGAAGGCCAACAAGGATGTCATCCAGAAGCTTCGCGCGGAAGCGTTGGCGTCTCAGAGCAAGCCGACCGTCATCAGCCCCGGAGGAAGTGTCACCTCGCCTGGTGCGGGCCTTGAGGGCAGTCCTGTGTTGTCAAACCCGGTTCAACGAACAATCTCAAATGCAAAGAATCGGCCACAGTCGCCCTCCGGCTTGAGCCATGCCAACTCGTCACCCAGCAGAGCTTCTCAACCATCTTCGCCACTCCTGGTCTCTTTCGTTGCAGGCCAGGGAACCGAAGGCAGGCGCAAGGCTTCCAGCAACTCATCGAGTCTCTCACAGCAATCAAACGTGTCACATCAGCCGGCGTCTCTCGACATACCTCGGGTTCCCCCCAGCTTGCAGAAGGCGGCGACGAGTGCGGCTGCGTCACCGGTGAAGGGCCGCGGTGCGGCACCTCCGCCACCTCTTGCCCTGTCGCCGCAGAAGATCGTCTCGACGCCTCGGCAGGCCTCAAGCAGCCGATCGAGGTCCTTGACAGTAGGGTCACAGTCCAACGAGGGCAGCCCCATTACATCGGATGTTCTGGCGCATCACCGTAACCGCCGCAGCCAAGTGTTCGATATGTCGCCGTCCTCGTCTGACAATGAGGGTGACAAGCATAATGCGCTCCTTCGTGTCCAACGTCGCCGCCAAAGCTCCCGTCGTCTTTCGCAGATTGCGTTCGACGGAGGACCGATGTTTCGACCTCTGGATGTGTTGATCTGCGAGGACCACCCTGTCTCCCGCATGGTTATGGAGAAGCTATTGGAGAAACTCCGTTGCCGAACCATTTCCGTCGCGAACGGGTCCGAGGCTGTGAGATATGCTATGAGCGAGATCAAGTTCGACATCATCTTCTTGGAATACAGGTTGCCCCAAATCAATGGCGCGGACGTGGCTCGGATGATTCGGGAGACTAAGAACACGAACTCCCACACGCCGATTGTTGCCATCACAGCCTACCTGAAGGAGCTTCAAGCCCCGCACTACTTCGACTCCTTGATTGAGAAGCCCATTTCGAGCTCCAAGCTTACGGAAGTCTTGAAGAACCTCTGTCAGTGGAAGCCAGAATCACCCGGCATCAACTACTCAATGTCTCTACCGTTGCCTCACCCAGTTCCGTCCGGTCTACGTCAAGCAAGCTCGCGGGCAGACGACAGCCCAACTTCGAGCTCGTCTATGTACGCGGGACGCCCGGGCAGTAGTCTGATCACGTCAAGCCGGGAAGACTCCATCAGCTCCAGCCTGTTCGGTGACTCGGAGTCGGTGTCCACGGACGACGTGCCCGTAGTCATCAGCCGAAAGGCAACAGGCGACTGGGAAGAAGGCGGATTGGGCATTAGGGAGGACGAAACGATGCAGCTCACCAACTCTCCAAAATCCCTGCCGCAACTGGTGACGCAGCAGTCGGCGCCTGGGCAGCTGGAGCACACACGCAAGTCGCTACCTCAACATTCTGTGGAGAAGCTCAAAGCCAGGAAAGAGAACATGGAAAAGCGGCATGCGGAGGGCACTGATTCGGCCGATGACGAGGATGAAGAGCTTGGCCTTGCCCGAGAAAAGCCTTTTCGAGGCAAGCCACTGCTACCTAGCTCAAAGCTGGGGATCGAGATGATGAGGGCCGACAGCCACGACAGTGTCACTCTGGGGTCAGAAAGTACTCCTGAACCCGTTACACAGGTTGTGACACCGTCCAAGGAGATGGATTTGCCATCCCTCGAGACTCTGCAAGACGCGGCCGCCCGAACACCGCCGGACAGCGGAGTCAGCTCGGAGGACAAGACTCTGGTACCCGACGTCGAGGAAACCCCGAGAGCGCCGCCAGCAAACCGAGAGGACAATGCAGACGAAGAGCCCACTCCCCGACCCTTGGAGAGGTCTGGGTTGTTGGGTACCCAATAGGATAGCAGCACCCGCTGCAGATGATTTACTCGCCGCTGAAGTCCATGGCAACTGGGCAACACAGCTTCCAAAGCTTCCAACAGATATGGACCAACATTTTCTTTATCTTTCTTTTCCTTTCTACCATCGTTTTCCCGACAGCGAGGCGTTACGTGGGGATAACAGCGACACGCAGACTGCATCTTTTCCTTGAGTTGCCACGGATTGGGATGGGTATGGGCGTTTATGGGTTTAATTGGAGCGGTTCAATTCCGGAGTCCACTGGGGAAGGGCGGGCCGGGATCGTGGATGAACCGACGAGGAGGGATTGTTATTCTGCCGTTGATTTTGCATGGCAAGGCAGATGCGAGGATGTAACATCGCCTTGCATGCCCATTTTCTTCGCTGCACAGATTCTTATGGCGAACATTACGCGCACCACCACCACCACCACTCCGCATCATTTTCTTGTTTTTTCCTTCTTCGCTTATTATATTCGTTCTGCGTCTACACAATCTAGGCTCTTACTCCTTCCGACTGCATCGGGACTACAGAAGGGAACGGCGGGGTAGGAGTTCCCGGCGCGGCGCGGTTAAGTCATCAAGGCTCGACCCTGATACGACACCAGATGCAGACGGAGCGGTGTCACAGCTTAGTTCGCGAGCATCTCCAACCAGTATCATTGCGCCGATGGAATGGGAGGCATGCTCCTCTGGAATGGGTCTTTTTTCTTTTTTGCGTTTTTGGATGCTGTACTCGGTCATATGACCATAAAAGTAGGGGGAGTCATGGCTTAAGCAAAACAAAAGCCCCTCAAAAAAGAAGACTGAATACAGATATTATCAGATTGCAAAATTTTCGGTGGAGTGTCGCCCGTTGTTGGCCTCTCACTTTGTCCCAAATGACGGTGCTATGTCGTTCATTCTTCTCTTGGAGGCGAGAACACTGCGCCAGCGGCGAAGACGATACACGGGGGCGTTCTTGGCATTCATGTGGAGATCCGGGTGAATTACACACAGTACTTGAGGAAATGTGTCTTGGCTACGGGTGTCATGATGGCAACAGTGACTTCATGTGTGGCTGAGCATGTCGCGGATGGCACTCGGACGTGTGCTCTCGAGAGCTGCGAGTGTTGGTTGTGCTCGGGGGAGACCTTGAAGCAGAAGGCTTGGCGGTGAGGGGAGCGCATCTGGGTGCGGACAGTGTGGCAAGAGAGGAGGAGCCGATCACGGGATTGATTCTCTGGATGTTTGGCCGCCCAGCAGAGCATAGGCGGCGCATCGCGAGAGGCTGGGTCGTCCGAAGAACAGGGTTAAGCAGCAGCAGCAAAGGGAGCGAGCACGGACTGATGAGGATGGCCCGGTCCGTCTCCTCCGTTCGGTCTCCGTCATTCATCCGCGGGGGAGGGTGGGTAATGGTTCTTTGGAGTTTGGAGTTTGGAGTCTCCCGTGTGATCGGCGAGCTGGAGAGAATGGTGAGTGAGGGGATTTTTGGGTGTTCGGGCCAGGTTGGGGTCACTTCATTGGGTTTTTTTGGGCTGCGGGCGGCTGCGGGCGGCCGGACGGGCTGACGACACTGGGAGGGGGAGGGGGGACGTTGAGGGTTTGGAGAGGCTTCGTTTGACGGGGAGGTCAGGCAGGCCGAACAGAAGGGACGGACGGACGAAGAGGGCGAGGCGAGGCGAGGCGGCGGGCGTGGTCTGCATTCTGCGCTGTGTGCATGCAAAAGCAACGAGCCAAAATAGAACGGGAAGGTACTATTCGCGACGCAGCAGGGAGGGAGGCGGGGAGTGAGTCTGGGCGCTGCCCTCGAGCGTGATGGAGGTGGTGGTGCCAAAGGTTTTGCAAAGTTCGGTTCACGCGACCATTGGTTCAGGGGCGACCTTCGTCCCACATGCATCTTTCCGTCTTGTACTTTGGGGCTTTCTGATGACATATCGACGGAGTTTAAAATGTCATGCGCACGGCCAACGGCGGTCTGTGGATTGAGTGCAGGTGTTTTGAACGGACGTCGGTCGAGTCGTTGCAGAGTTGTCGATGTCGGCTCAGCGGGTTTTCTCAGGACAGGGGATACAAAAAATGAAAAAAAATAAAAATAAAAATAAACAACGAGACATGGAGCGGTTGAGAGAGTGAGTGTGCAAAGAAGCTTTGCCAATGTGCGTGGCTTGGGAAAATCACCTGGGCTTGGCAGCTTGGCGGGCGAGAATGAGGAAAACGAGCACGCGAGCAGTTGCTGGCAGCGGTTAGGACGAGGGCGGCACAAATTGCAGCAAGGCTTGGCGATGGGCTTGGTATGGGTTCGATTAGCGGGACGTCCTGGGTTTTCCCTCATTTCTCCCTCATTGCCGTACGATGTCTCTGCGACGTCAACTCGGCCACAGGCGACAGAGGCGACGCTCACGCGGACACAGGAAGCCATGCCGGAAGAGCGGGTTTGCTGGGAGTCAATAGATCTGGCACGTTTCCCGTTCACGCCGCCTGATTGGCTGATCTCGGGCAGCTCGCCGGCTTCTGCTGCGACGTAATTCCTTTAAGCTCGCCTGCTCCATGGTCCATGGTCCACGGCATGGTCCATGGGGCTGCTGTTTTTTTTCTTCGGGGGTTCCTGCGAAGGGTGTGAGGGGCGGCGGCACAGTGGCAGCGGAGTGGAGACGTGGATGGCCAGGGCGAGCGGTGCCTGGCTGGCCTTACTGGCTCAGGTCGGATTCTACCTGATCTTTCCTCTCCTGTTCGATCTAAACCAAGCTGGCCCAACCAGGTGACGTAAAGCTGGTGTGCCCCGCCGTTTTCGGGTTTACCGCAGCTGGTCCCTGTATACTTTTTTCTTTTCTTTGGCAGTCTTTTATCCTTTCCATCCTGGGTTCCTGGGTGTATTCACCTCGAACGAAGAGCAATGAGGGAGACAGAGACAGAGCACAGAGCTTGGCAGCCACCTCGATGTCCGGCTCAAGTGGCTGGCCGCCTCCAACGGCTGGGCTTGTCTCGCCTCCTACACATAGGTACCTCTAACCGTCCCGTATGCACCCAGTCCAGTCCACTTCATCACACAACCCGAGTGGAGCTGCGTCCGCGTCCGAGGTGACGGCGAAACGGGAGGCAAGTCCAAACCAAAGGGTCGCTGTGCTCCAGACAGACCAAGTACTGCCATCCTATCCCATCCCATCCCATGCCCTGGATCCCGGCCCAGCCCCCAGTGGGGTGTAAGTGGGCGGAGTGCCACACCCTCCTCCTCTTCCGCCGCCGTCCACATCGCTCCCCCGTCCACTGGGTTTTTCCTGGTCTGTCCATCCGGCGCGCTTACACCTTGGAGTGCCGCCGTAGGTAGCCATGCCAGCAGCGTGCTGGTGCTGTTACTGTTATCGTCTGTATCGCTTGCAAATAGCGCTGCCCCCTCTCAATCTCTGACGGGCTAGCCCGAGGGTCCTCGGTCACCCAACCTGGAAAAAGATTCGACCTTCAGTCGCCCGAGCCTGCGTCCCCAAAGAAACCAGGGGACCTGTCGGCACATCTCAGAACCGTTGGCCCCTCGCCTGCCAAGCACGGGATCCAATTCTCGACGGAGACTGGCTGCCTGCCCACAGAGTCGAGCCGCCGTTCCTCGGGCTTCGGCCGTTTCCACGGCCCAAGACCAGAAGACACTTGTGGTTCGTGAGGCGAGGACGACGTGCCCGCCTGAGCTGAGCAGAAAGAGCCCCCCATCCACATCCCAGCATCGCCCGTACATATACACTGTAACTGTACTCTGAGCCCAGCCGCTTATATCTGCTCCCGTCCCTCTTGGCTGTTGATCTCGTCTCCTCTCCCTCCCTTCTTCCCGCCGTGGCCAGCTCTTACTTCCTCACCCCCCCTCCCTCTTCGCTCCTTGCCTGCTTTCTTTAGCAAAGCAAGGCAAGCATTCGACTAGTAAACCTTGTCGTTTGGGCACCGTCCCAAAGTCTCAAGGTGTTGCTTTGTCCCCCCCGCCACGCCCGGCGTTGTCTAAATACCGTCGCCGTCCGCCCCCGTTCTTCGACATCCGCGCGCCGTTGCTGTTGTTGATCTACCCCGGGTCGTCTTCAGCCAATTCCCACCCACGGCCCCAGGCGTAGTGCCCCCATCGTCTCATTCACAATGACAACCCATCACCCGCGCCATTCCGCCCCCGTCGGCGTCATCCCCGTGCCTCACGGCCCGGAGACCGGCCAGGAGCACGAGGACTACCCTCGGGAACACACCACCGAGTACGAGCGTCAGATCTTTGGCCACGTGACGCGCCCTGACGACTCCTACACCCCCGATGGCACCTACTGGGCCGATTTGCCCTTTTGGAAGCGCGTCAGCTTCGTGAGCAAGGTCGACCGCGATGAGGCCGCCAAGGAGCTCAAGGCCACCGGCGAGATGATCAAGAAGGACCCTCTCTCGCCTTTGTCCTGGTATTTCCGCAATGCCGTTCTCCCCGGTGCCGGTCTTGGTCTCGAGGGCTACGTCTTGTTCTCAATTGGTAACTTGGAGCCGCTCTTCGCCGCCGCGTGGCCGCAGTGTTGGGGAAAGGCCCATACCGAGTGCAGCCAGAACTGGGTCGCCTCCGTCACCTATCTCGAGATCGTCGGCATCATGATCGGACAAGCTGCCGTTGGTGTAAGTTATTCGCTTCTTCTTCCTCAAAAGTGATTTCTGACTCTGTCTCAGGTTATTGGAGATTGGATTGGCCGTCGTTGGGGTCTCATTCAGGACGCCGCCATCATGTTCGTCGGTCTCCTTCTCCTGACCGGAAGTTGGGCCAGCTCTCTGCAGGGTTGGGTCATCTTTTACGCCTGGTCTCTCTTCTTCTACGGCTTCGGTGTCGGAGGCGAGTATCCCATCACCGCCACATCGTCCATGGAGAATTCGGTCACGGCCGGCCGTCTGTCGACTCGTGAGGATCGTCTCCACAGAGGTCGCAAGGTCACGATGGCTTTCCTGATGCAGGGTTGGGGCCAGCTCATCAACCAGGTGGTCCTCATCGTTCTGCTCGTCATTTTCAACCGCGGCTACGGCAACGGCCCCTACACCGTCTCTGCCGCTCAGTACACCTTCCGCCTCTCCTTCGCTCTCCCCGCCATCGGCACTTTGTGGCTCGTCTACTACAGGACGTGGAAGATGCCTCGCGCGAACCAGCAGCTCGCCCTGGCCAAGAAGAAGCAGGGTGTTACCGGATACGACGTCAACGCGCTCAAGTACTGCTGCCGTCACTTCGGCGGTCGTCTCCTCGCCACTGCTGGCACCTGGTTCTGTAACGACGTCTTCTTCTACGGCAACAAGCTTTTCCAGGGCCAGTTCATCTCCGTCATTTCCAGCAACCCCGACTCTCTCCTGACCAAGTGGGTGTGGAGTTTGATCAACGTTGTCGTGTCTCTCGTTGGCTACTACCTCGCCTCTCTGCTTATCGACAACAAGCTCTACGGCCGCAAGATGATGCAGCAGGTTGGCTTCCTCATGTGCTTCGTCATGTTCGTCATCCCCGCCTTCAACTACGAATACTACACGAGCCCGGCCGGCATCCATGCCTTCCAGGCCATGTACTTCCTCAGCTCCTTCTTCAACCAGTTTGGCCCGAACTCCGTCACCTTCCTCGTCGCCGGAGAGGTGTTCCCCACCCCGATTCGCGCCACTGCCCACGGCTTCTCCGCCTGCATCGGCAAGGCTGGTGCCCTCCTCGCTTCGGTGCTATACAACTACATCGACACCCAGACCAAGTTCTACGTCGTCCCCTGGTTCGGCCTCGCCGGCATGCTCCTGACCTGGCTCTTCCTGCCCGACACCACCGGACTTGATCTCAAGGAGCAAGAGCGCCGCTGGACCTATATCCGCAGCGGCAGGGAGCACGAGTACCACGGCGTCGCCGTCCACCCGGAGCACCTCAGCGTGTGGGAGCGTATCCGCGGTGTGGGCAAGTACTACGACGCCGAGAAGGACCACAAGGCTCAGATCGAGGACATGCGCAAGGAGTGGGAGGAGAGGCAGGCCGAGCAAGGTGAGAAGGAGCCCGAGGTGTGGGAGGATCACGACCTCTTCTCTGAGGAGATCCACGGCTACTTCAAGGGCCAGCATAAGGGCAAGACGACGGGCGGCGTCATGGCGAACGAGCAGGCTGCATCCGAGTCTTCGTCCGCGAGGGAAAAGGAGAGTGGCGGTGACGAGATCCAGTCTAGTCCGGTAGTGGACGAGAAGCGGGAGAACAGCTCCGACCTGAACGAGAAGCAGGGTTAATGGGCGAGGAGCAGAAGCATAATAAGGAGTATAAAATGGGCTTGGAGTTTTTTGGAAAGGCGTCTCGCACGCTTTGGAACCTGATTTTGGGTAGTAGTAGAATACCTAGCATGGCGTATAAAACGCCCGAATATTTATGACCTATTATGACCTACAGTGGTGTTATGGACCTGCGGTGCCTCTGCCTCGTGTACTCAATGACAACTTTTCAAGTGAAGGTTACCAACACGCACTCTGGTGTTCTCACGTCGGAGGGGAATGGTTGAAAGTCAGGCATCAAAACTGGGGTAGCCGTTGTCGACATACTCTCCAAACAAAAGGGATAGTGGCACCGACTTCAAGACCGAGTAGTGTTGAACATTCCCAGTTCGGTTAAAACAACCACTGAATCGACCCCTCACAAAAGCGACTTTGCCTCGTGATACCACCACGTATGACTACACCTGCTGGAGAACTGGGGATCGCGGCCGCTCTCCAGGAGACAAGACTGAGGGCACTTTAACTAGATGGTCGAGGTTTCATGGTGTCTTGTATCAACTTGTTTCGCCAATTGTCTAATAAGAAGCACCTTGGAGTCATCTCTCCAAAGCAGTTCTCGTCAAAGATCTGTGACCACGCCTCGCAACGACCTCCAGCCTTGATAGTACCCTGAGCATGAGTCACTGGTCCATCATGGGCCTCGAAGAGATCTTATCTCTGCTCATGTAAAAAGCTGGAACGTCCTCCTACCACTTCCCAAACCCTTTCTTGACATTCTTCCTCGCACCATGACCAATTCCGACCGCAAAGACCCCTCGCCTCCGTCGCCATCTGGCTGTACGTCAGTGTTGTACAAAGTTTCTCCTTCATCTCACTTGACACGCCAGTAAAGAGAATGAAAAGGAGATGGGCACGACCCGGAGGTAGTGTGGTGCCAGGTTAGAAAACGAGTCGCAAGTCGTGCAACCTTACCTTGGAAGCCTGGCGGGTTTGAAGGGCCACCAGGTCCGTTGAGCCCACGCTCTCTTGATCAGCGTGTGGCACGCGGCTGGTAAAATGTGTGAGCAGGTGAAGAATATGGATCAAGGAGAGAATCGTGATGACGAGAGCATTGGGGGACATTATACCCTTCGGGAGGGGAAACGAGCTGCCATCAGACAAGGTAAGGAGCCGGACCATCATTCCATAGGCAAAATGACTTATCGTAAGGAAGATGCGACCAGCCCCAGGGAAGACGTCATGGGTTAAAGACGTGGCGGAATAAGAATGACAGCGCCGTCGCTTCCTCGACGGCAGGAAAGACGATGAATGGAGGCGGAGCAGTCAGCCGACTCACTGGAGGTCTGAAAACATGGCCGATGGTGTAAATAGGAAGCAGACAGGCCGCAGAGTCTTTGGTACTTTCGGCGTAAGCTTTGCATTCTGTAAGTTTTCATTTCACTAGCAGACAGTGTCAAGGACAAGTCCATGCTGGCCGGCATCGAGTCGAACAGTAGGCAGTGACGATGCCAATGGAATGTGACCTGGAGCAATGTTGTCCATCTGAAGCTCCGGCAACGAGATCGTGGCGGATGTGACGGAGGACGACAAGTGACGACAAACTGGAAGAAGTTCCGGAGCAGAATACCGTGGCACTGCTAAACGAAGTGCAGTCCAGTCAAAGCAGAAGACGGCATCCTTTGGACGACCCGAGAAGAATCAGGACATAACCGATGATGTCAGACCATGAGCTTTTCTGATCATCCGGGAAGGCCTGGGAAGGTGTAAAGCAGTTGATTATATTCAGGATGAAAGAACGTGGCGGACACGGTGCCGGCGCCTTCAGTTGACAGAAAGGAGGGGCTGGCGCTGCTCAAAGAAGCACCGGATTCGATTATCGTCAACTGGATGCCCGCGCTGGCATGAGATGTTGGAAGACTACTGGAGCTGAAACGTGGGGTATAATTTTTGGACACAGGAATACCCAGATATAAAAGACCAAGACGATGAAAGGAGAATCAAGGAATGAACCTCGATCCACCCCCCAATTCAAGGACCACTGCGTGATGACTGTAGCCCCGATTGCAGTTGTAACAGAATGGGGAATACAGAGACAGCAGAAAGCAACAAGGCCAACGACAGCCGGAAAAGAACTCACTCCCTTGCATTTCCTGCGCAGTGCAAGACAAGCCTGCTGTAAGTTACTTCTCAAGGCCCGCCAAAGTGTTCGTCTTTGTGTTCAGTGGATGCCTGCTCAGCTCAATCATGATCTCCATCATCTCGGGTCATCTCTGACGCTGCACTCTGTCCCCAGATATTCATGAGCAACACATCCTTATCAACAGAAAAGGCAAAGCAGATTTGAGAGCCAAGTGGCATATGCCACAAGCCATTCTCCACGGCTCCTCGTTCAAATGTAGACCCCAACATCCACAACCTGTGCCAGGGAATGTTGCCCCTGAAGTTGACGAACTCGAACTCGGCCCAGCCTAATACACCATCTGAGATGCAAGCAACACGGATTTTGACAGACATCAGCTGCGCCAACCAACGACAATCCCCGGTTGACGTGATGATGCACTTCCCCACACCGCAAAAGCCGCGCGGGTGGACGTGCCAGCAATCCACTTGGACCCCGAGCACGTCGGCGGTCCGGGGCGTGCTTAGTAATTCAGAGTAAGCCGCCCAGAATGCCTCAGAAGGAGCAAGACAACGAGAAGGAATCGGGAGCATGGCGTCGATCCGCGGCAAATAAGCCATTGCGCTACATCGCCCATTCAATTGCTCGGGTGAAAACGCGCTGAGCGAGATGGAGGAAGAGGAAGGAAAATTGGAACGGGGAGGTCTGTTGCGTCCATAGCACAACCTGGAATCAATGACTCTCAGTGGGCACCTCGCCCGTTGCAGAAAGTGGGGAGAGGTCTTTTTGGAGGGGTAGACAGCACCGGGGGCTGCCCAGAGCTTCCGGAGCCTCAACTTCTTTTTCATCTCACAACTCGTCCGTTTTCCGACTTCACCAAAGCCAGTCATCTTGGCCATTCCAACAAGTCATACATCGGTGCAACACGACGAAGAAACAGTCATGTTCACGGGCATCGTCGAAGAGATCGGAGGTCCGGACCCCATCTTCCTCACACTCAACCACCCCCACCCCTCATCCCTCACTCAACCACAAGCCTCACCCGACTAACACGCGCGCGCAGTCGTCTCCGAGCTCAACCCCAACGATGAGACGGGCGGCACCTCCCTCACAATCTCCCTTCCCGAGGCGTCGGGGCTGCTGTCGGACTGCCACCTCGGCGACTCCATCGCCATCAACGGCGTCTGCCTCACCGTGACTCAGTTCGAGTCCTCGCCCCCGTCCTTCAAGGTCGGCGTCGCCCCCGAGACGCTCCGCATCACGAACCTCGGCTCCCTCGCCAAGGACTCGCGCGTCAACCTCGAGCGCGCCGTCCGCGCCGACACCCGCATGGGCGGCCACTTTGTCCAGGGCCACGTCGACACCACCGCCACCATACTCGCCGTCACCCCGGACGGCAACGCCCTGACCTTCCGCTTCGCGCCCCGCGACTCCGCCGTCCTGCGCTACATCGTCTACAAGGGCTACGTCGCCCTCGACGGCACCAGCTTGACCGTGACCAAGGTCAACGACGAGGAGGGCTGGTGGGAGGTCATGCTCATCAGCTACACCCAGGAGAAGGTCGTCGTCGCCGGCAAGAAGCCCGGCGACACCGTCAACGTTGAGGTCGACATGATGGCCAAGTACGCCGAGAAGAGCTTGGCCGGTTTTCTCAGCGGTTCCGGGGGTGTTCCTCTGGAGAAGATGGTTGAGCGTATCGTTGCTGAAGGGTTGGGTGGAAAGTCTTGAGGAGAGATTTGTTTTTTGCAAGGAAGAAAAGAAAAAAATGCGTGTTTTCCTCGGCTCTGCATTTCTTGGGCTAGTTTTTACAACAATCATATCCTAACATGCTTGGTTCATAAAAGAGGTTCTGCATCGACATCCATATCTTTAAGCGTCGCCCCAGACTTCGGCCAGTCGTTGACTGACAGCTTTGGGAATCTTCTTCCGACCCACGAGGTTGGGCAAACCGCTGATAACCATTTCCCGTTTCCGCTTGGTTCCCTGCTCGCCCGAGCCGCACTCCTCAAACGCCTTGATAAAATCACGAGGCGTCTTCCACCGTTTCTGAATCTCCAACGCCTTTTCACCTGTGATGCCCCTTGTCGTCATGAGCATTTTCAGATAAATGTCTCGTAGCGTCATCATGTCCGACTTGGACGCCAGCGAAGCAAATGCTGGATACGTGATGTAGTAACCCTTGGTAGGTTCTCTCTCCCGGAGGTGCCGCAGCAGAGGCAGGTAGTTCTGCGCTGTCAATACCGTGGTGGGAATTACTAGCAGTGGCTTGCTCTCGTACATCTTTTTGAGCATGAAAGTCATCCGTGCCAAATAGCGGATCGTGTCGTCCATCTTTTGTGTCTTCTTAAGAAAGTAGCCATTAACTACTTGAGTCGAAGCAATGGCCGACTGTATCATCTCTTCCACCCTTTGGAAGTATCCGGAATCCATCGTAATCTCCTCGACAATGTAGACAACGTTTTTGACACCTGATTTTCGGAGGCGGAACTTTTGCTCGTGGAAGCGTCCGTCCTTGACACTGCTGACCAGATCGTCGAGTCTTTTGCGTTCCACGATCCAGTCCAGAACGACTTCGTCTCCCTCGCCGCCGTGACGGGATAGCGCAGCCGGGTCGTGGCATTTGGCAATCCACTGAGCGTCGCCGATTTCAAGAGCTCGCATGATGGGCTTCACGCCCTTCTTCGTTAACTCCTCCTGCATGTAGTCGCGATCCTTGAGGGCTCGAACTTCGCGGATATCCAGTGCCAGATGGACGGTAAATGATCCCGGCGCCAGTCTAATTGGGGTGAACGTCGGTATAAAGGCATCATCTGAGCCCTCGGGCCCGTTTGCCACGACGCCTTCGTAGGCGGACTTCGGCTTCGGCTGTTCCACTGGCTCGACAGACTGAGATGCCTCCCTATCAACTGGAATTGGAGATATGTCCGGATCCGGTCTTGCATGCTCTGTCCGGGAACTTGGTCCTGCCACCACGTTATCGGCTTGTCCACTTGGCTCTGTTGTCCTCTTTATGCGCTTAGCAACCTCCCATCCGTCATCTGTCAGGGAATAACGTCTTTGAGGACGACCCTTTTCGCAGACTAGGTCCTTGTCAACTAGCGTCTTCATCGAGTTCCAGGCCGTGTAGAATTTGGTGGGATCGCTCGGAGCTGTGAAGGATGAGTCGCAGTGTTCTTGGGCAAGCTCAATGAGCTTGGCTTTTGTCATCCCAAGAGCCGCGTCGACATCTAGGGTGGAAAGAGCCAGAACGAGGGCGTATGCGCCCGACCGGTAAGCCGGGACATACGGCTTCGCCTTGCGTGCTTTTTTGGGAGGAGGAGCGGCTTCATCATCGTCAGCGGCCCCGCCGAGGGATTCGCGTTCCTCCTTGGACAGGCGAGGATTCTTGGGCATGGGCAAGCCATTGGCCTCGCAGTGCTCTTTTAGCTTGTCCGTCAGGCGAGACGAGAGCTTGTCCCCGAAGCCCTTGAGTTGGACCAGCTGGCGCGGGTGTTTGAATGTGATGGGACATGCCTTGAGGGACTCGTATGCGTTTTTGTATGTCGTGACGCTCTTCATCCCTCGCTCTCTTGCGGTATCCAGCCACTCCTTGACCCAGTCGAGGAGCAGAGGATTCGCGTACTGCTCATGTTCGCCGGGCATTGTGCTGACGTGATGTAGGAGCGCTAAGTTGGCTGTTCCTTACGGTCGTCACCGGGGGCCATTTGCGGCCTGCAGCATTGACAGGAACAAGGCGCGTGCGTGACCTGCCGTACGGATGCAGGTCTGGGACCCAGAAGCGAGCGAGCGATCGCCGTCGAGATCAACGAGGGAATGTTGCACGTCTTGGAGGTCCAAAGGTCGTGGCCAGCCGCTAAATGTCGAGGTCGCGTCGCACTCACACGAATTCGGTACGAATTCACGTGGCTCGTATCGTGACTCGTCGCGCGGCCCTTTGGGTGGTCCGAGTGCCCAGAAGGAGGGGCTAGCTGAGGGGCTTTTCGGGTTTCGCGCCCCACTCCTTCCACTTGCGGTGTGCTGCACCCATCTGACTTGCATGATTGCATCACGGGCAGTGTCAGCTGGCGGGGCCCATTGCCTGCTGGTTGCTGCCGTCTACCGCACAAGGTAATGGCGGGGAGCTGAGGAGACACCTGCAATTGGAAGGGGAGGAAAGCGCGGCGTGCCTTGCTTGAGTGGAGGAGGAGGTCTCAGAGCGAGGACGCTGGAATGGCGGCCTCCACGTCCGGCCAGCAGCAGCCAGCCAGCCGCCATTTCCCTCTCCACTGTTTCTCGTAAACATCCCCAGATCTATTTCACTCTTTACGTCTGTCAATCGCTCCCCTCCTGCCGTGCGTCTCCATCGTCAACAGATAGCTTGCAACCCCAGCTCTATCAGCAACCGCCCTCCCCTCCAACACCGCCCGGCATGGACGAGAAGATCATCGCCGCTTCGCAGAAGCATCCCATTGTGCCGAACCACACCTTCAAGTATGGCACTGCGGGGTTCCGGATGAAGGCCGATCTCCTGGACGGAGTAACCTTCCGCGTCGGCCTGCTCTCGGCCCTCCGTAGCCGCAAGCTCAACAGTCAGACCATCGGCGTCATGATCACGGCCAGCCACAACCCTGCTGTCGACAATGGCGTCAAGATTGTCGACCCCCTGGGCGACATGCTGGAGCAGGAGTGGGAGGCCTACGCCACCAAGCTTGTGAACAGCTCCTCTGACCAGGAGCTCGTCGAGAACTACAAGGCATTGGCATCCCAGCTGCGCATCGACCTCTCCGCACCTGCCCGCGTCATTTACGGCCGAGACACTCGACCCTCGGGTCACAAGCTCGTCGCTGCTCTTGCCGACTCCTTCGAAGCCACCGGCACTGAGTACACCGACTACAAGATCCTCACCACCCCCCAGCTGCACTACCTCACCCGGTGCATCAACACCGAGGGCACCCCTCAGTCGTACGGCAAGGTCAGCGAAGCTGGCTACTACGAGAAATTCTCTGACGCCTTCGTCAAGGCTCTCAGAGGCCGCAAGGTCGATGGCCAATTGATCGTCGACTGCTCCAACGGTGTTGGAGGCCCGAAGCTGGTAGAGTTCCTGAAGCACGTTCCCAAGGACGTCACTGGCTTCGACGTCAAGGTCGTCAACGACGACGTCCTCCGCCCCGAGGTCCTCAACCTCGACGTGAGTCTCATCGTACTTCGCCCTTTTCCTTTCACGCAAAGCTGACATGCTGTAGTGCGGAGCAGACTTCGTCAAGACTAAGCAACGCGCCCCTGTTTCCCCGAAGCCCATCCCTGGTGCCCGCTACTGCTCTTTCGATGGCGATGCCGACCGATTGATCTACTACTGGACCGACCCCGACACCGGCTTCTTCATGCTGGACGGTGACCGCATATCTTCCCTGGCCGCTTCCTTCATCGGCGATCTGGTCCGATCTGCTGGTTTGGAAAACGACCTGCGCATCGGTGTTGTCCAGACTGCCTATGCCAACGGTGCTAGCACCAACTACATTGAGAAACACCTCGGATTGCCCGTTGTGTGCACTCCAACTGGTGTCAAGCACCTGCATCACGCTGCCCTCAAGTTCGACGTTGGTGCTTACTTCGAGGCCAACGGTCACGGCACCGTTCTGTTCAGCCAGGATGCCATGCGTGCTTTCCGTGAGACCCAGCCTCAATCCCCCGCCCAGAAGGACGCTCTCGAGACCCTTGCCGCTGTCGGCAACCTCGTCAACCAGACCGTCGGCGACGCACTTTCGGACATGCTGATGGTTGAGGTGATCCTCGCCCACAAGGGCTGGACTCTCAAGGATTGGGCGTCCACCTACACCGACCTCCCCAACCGCCTTGTCCGCGTCGAGGTGGCCAACAAGGATGCCTTCCAGACCACTGATGCGGAGCGCCGCCTCAGCCACCCCGCGGGAGCTCAGGACGAGATCGACCAGTGTGTTAGAAAGTACACCAGCGCACGTTCTTTTGCTCGTGCCAGTGGAACAGAGAATGCTTGTCGTGTGTATGCCGAGGCGGCTACCCGGTCCGAGGCCGATGAGCTTGCCAACAAGGTTGCGGGCATTGTGAAGCAGTACGGTGGACTCTAGGCAATGTCACCATCTCTTCCAATATGAACAGCGACGGCAAATAACTGGCGATGGAGAATGTCCCTTCCTGCGGAATGCGGAGGGAGAAAAGTTTGGCGTGTTTATTTGGGTTTTTTTGTTAGCAAGCTAGAATGCGCGGAGGTTGCAACGCGGAATCACTCTCAAAAGAGGTTGACGAAATGAAAATAAAGCATTTGATATCCCCAGACGTTCCTCTACATGGAAAGTGGGCTGCCGTAATGGACGGCTATTTGCAGAGACCGGTGGTGCCATGACGAAAAGCTGGAAGCCTCAACTTCAAGTGCATGGTTCTATAATTATTGGCCAGGGCTCCCTTGCATCTGCATTCTCTGACAGAAGGTTCCTCGCAGCCCGCCCGAGAGGTGTGGCAGGACTCTCCGGTTCTCTGGGTCTGGTCGGTTCATTCGCTCATCACTCGGAGCTGAGGAAAAGTGTGTCCAACCTTGGGCCGAAAATGCCTTCAAGAAAGTCAAATGCCAGGCTGACCCAACTGCTGGCCTGCGAGGAAGCAGTGATCAACGTCAAATTCGGTAATTTTCAACCGCCTGTGGCAGGTAGTCAAACTGAGGCACTGCAGTTTGATCTGGACGTGGGACTCTGAGGCTCCAAGTCGTCAATTCTTCTCTATCATACACACACGTCTGTTTCTCCTCTTTTGACGATTGCCGATCATGGCCCTCCTTCAGACAACACCTGTCTTTTCCCCTCAGAAGTACAGCTCCATGCTTTTCGTTTGTACACAGTCTCGCTCATGCGGAGTATCGCGGATCAAACCCATAATCCTGATGGAGATGTCCCAGTTCCGTGGGCAATGACAGGGAGGGAACAGAAACTAGATAATACATTACGCAAACACGTTCGGTGCTTGTCCGCCAAGTAAGTATATATGAGGAGGTATAAGAATCTGCAGTCTGGCAGATGGACAAACAAATCATGTGCTGTAGTTGTTCGGCCGTGAAAGGTGACTGATACCGCCAAAAACCGATCTGTGTGGATCCAAGATAAAAAGGCAACACTGCTTGCCTCCTCTTCCCGGGGTGGGGTCGACATAGCAATGCTCAAAATCAAAACAGGAAAACGAGAAAAAAAATCATCGCATGCGCCTTTCGCTTTCCCAATGCATGATTCGCCTGGTTCTGATGAAGCCAGCTGTGCCACCAAAGTGGTGACTCGTATCTCGAATTTGTTGTATGTTCAGTGGCGGCTGTGGTGCAAAGGAGTTTGCAGTCGAGGGACCGACCTGGCCCAGGTGCTCAGTCTGAAACGACGCGCGCCGCATCCTGGTGGCGGGTATACGAGGCTGTGTTATGCCGTGGCACAAACCCCTATTGAAGCGAAACCGTTGGTTTAAATCATTGAACGTTGCCGCTGAGTGACTTGAAGCGGTCCTCGAAGGTCTTTACCCTCTCCTTTTCCAACTCTTGCTGGATGCGCCTAGTTTCGCGCCTTGCGGCCTCGCGCTCTTCTTGCAAGGTCAAGACCTCGATTTGCGCCGCGCTCATGCGGGCCACAACGTCTTGCATTTCCGAATCGGCGTTCGTGAGTGCCGTCTCCAACTCCACGACCTTGACGCGCAGTCTCTCGATCTGCGTCTCATCCTCAACAGACTGCTTGGGCATGAGACGTGGGGAGCGCGGGAACAGCGGGGACGGCATAGGACTCAAGCTGGTCTTGCGAGGAGACCTCAGACCATTGCCTACAGGTGAAGGGCTCATCCGGCGAAGCTGGACATTCTGCGCGTCCTTCAATTCCCTCAACTGCTCCTCATGCCTAGCCACGCGCTCCTCGGAGGCGGTTTGCGCGGCCTGCAGCTGTTCTTCCAAGTTTCTGAGGCGGCTCTGCAGTCTCGTGATGCGATCGGCATTGGCCTTGCGGTCGGCGTCTCCACGAGCTACGGCCTCGGCGAGGCGCTGGCGAAGCTCGGAGTTGACGGATAACTGCTTCTGAACCTGCGCCGCCAGGTCTTCCACCCGCTGGGCAGAGATACGGAGCTCGTCGGCGAGCTCACGTTCGCTCTCAAGGTGTGCCACTTCGCTACCGGCGAGACTCTCCAACTGGTCCTTGTACGCCGAAGCCTCCTCCCGCGCCACGTCGCGCTCGAACATGGCAGATGTGAGGGACTGTTCAAGCCTCTGCATGGCAAGTTGAGTAGGCTCGTCTTGTGCAATGACAGGCCCCCTGGCTTCCAAGTCCTTGATCTTCAGGAGCGAGTCTTTGTAGGCCAACTGAAGATCCTTAAACGCAGCCTCGAGTGATTCTGACGTGACAGGGACGGCGAGGGACGAATGGTCACCACTAGATCGAGCCATCGAAGGCGGGATGAGGATGTCCTTCTCCTTCAGCAAGTCACGGAGCGCTGCAACTTCCCCTTCTGCGCGATCGAGATCCATCTTAAGACCGGCTAGACCTTTCTCCACCTGCCACTTTTGTTCGGCGGCCTCTTCGGCCCGGCGGCGCAAAACGTTGACTTCGACGCGCAGGTTAGAAATATCCTTTTCGAATCCAGCTTTACGTGGAGACGAAGCCATCAAACGATCACGCTCAACTTCCAGCGTCTTGATCTTTTTCTCGTTTTCCCGGTTTTGGAACTCTTGCCTCTCGAGAAGACTCTTCAAGGCGTTGTGAAGAGCATCCCTCTGGGCCTCTACGTCCTTGAGACGCTCGGACAAGGCTTCACGAGACTCGGTCACACCAGACTTAACGGTGTTGGACCTCGTCAGGCCCATTGGAGCTTTCTGGAGGACGAAGGGGGCGGCCGTCACGGAGCTTGACCTCGATAGTCGGGGAGCGGAGCGAGTAGTGGAGCTTCGGGAGCGTGTGTCTTGTTGCGGTTGCGCTGGCTGACCCGACGCCTTCAGTACCTTGTTCTCTTGTTTGAGGACTTCCAGCTCTTGTTGCATCTTGGAGGACTCGTATGTCAAGTTGGCATATTCTGATGCCTCCGCCTCGAGACCTTCTAGCTTTGCCTTGAGTTGTGGAACGATCTCATCGCGTAGGTTGTCGCGTTCATTGGTGGCACTCTGGAGCTCGACCTTAAGCACGGAAAGTAGGTCTTCGAAATTCGACTTGACCTGGATTTCCTCGCCTAGCCTGCGCCGTAAATCTTCGCACGTGTGCTCCAAGTCTCTGAGGCGGTTGTTGGCGTCCGCATTGTTGATTTGTGCCACGTCCATCTGTGATGCCTTCTCGGCCAGCTCTTTGATCTGTTGGTCCAATTCGCCTCTACGAGTTCGTTCTTCTTGGAGCTTGTTCGTCAGCTCCAGACGCATCGAGGCCTTCTCTTGTTCCGCACGCCGTTGAATCTTCTCGACCTCTTCTTTGTTCTGGTCGTACTCGCTTAGTTTTGCAGAGCTGTAACCCGAGTCGGAGAAGTAATCGCTAGTTCTCTTGCCGGGAGCTTGAGGGTTGTTGATCTCAGACTGTAGTCTATCGACGAGGTCTTCGAGATCCATTTCGCGTCGAATAGACGACGCCAGCTCGGCGCTGATGGCCTTTAATTCGTCCTCCATTTCTTCGATCTGCGTGGACGATGCTAGGGAGGAAGACGGTGGGGTGTGCAGATGTGATTCGCAGTACCCGAGGGCGTTTGTAGGCGTGGCATTCCTTTTTGTCGGTTCTGGCAGCAGTGACGGTACTCCGGTGGTGAGTGGAGTGTCATCTGTGAGCGTGGCACGTCGCGGAGATGCTAGAGGGGATGAAAGAGAAGAAAACTCCGTCGTCGACGGAGATGGTGATCCTCCCCAGCCAAAAAAATTGGAAAGCTTTGAAGAGCCCGGTGACTTGGGACCGGATCCCGGCGATCGGGGTAGAGGTTTGTTGAGCGACGGCGTCGGCGTGGCTGATGTTGATGGTGTCAGGGACAGCGGAACTTCTAATACTGTGGTAACTGTCTGCGATGAATCCTGTCGATTCTGCTGTAGATTCAGATGGGGAGGGGTAGGTTTGGTAGCGGGTATGGACATGATAGAGTTCTCATTAGTGTTGTGACTGTAAGTTGACTCAGAGTCGTCGTCCGTGTCCTCCTCCTCTTCCTCTTCGATGATCGGCTGAGGTGTCGCTTTCGGCAACTTCGGGGAGAAGGTTGGGGTGACGTCGGCGGTCAGGTAGGCAGGTCCCGACAGTCCGTCTGAAGGTTTTGTTTGAGGAGCTGCAAGGTTGGTGCTTGGGTTGTTTCGTGAGGCAGAGTGCGCCGCGTCGTCTGCCGTGTCTGCAGGTGGGGGACTGCTTGCGGAAGGACGGTTTGTGGTCAGCTTGCGCTCGCGAAGGTTGGTTGTTGGCAGGCAATGACCCGGCACTAGTCGGGCAGACGTTGGATGAAAAGGAGCAGAGTGTTCGGACTCACAGCACGTCAAGCTTCTGATGGGCGGCGGGGGGCGCGAAGAGCGGGCGCACGTTGTCGGGATACTCGTAGAGAGTAGGGCTGTCGACAGAATATGAGCGCGAGAAGCGCGTCTCGGGCATGGGCAGGTCAGTGGGCGAGAGGATGGAGGGACTGCTCGAGCCAGAGCCGTAGCTGGCAGCAATCTGGGAGGCGGTAGAAGAGAGAGGCTTGCGTCTAATGGCCTTGGCGTTGTTGAATGTGGGCGTTACGGCGGGAAGGGTCTGCGATCTGGTGTGTCCTGGCGAGGGCGAAGGGGAGGTTGCAGCGCGGTGGGAATCGCGGTAGGGTGGACGGCCCCGGCGTACATCAGATGAAGCGTTGGGAGTCTCAGAATATGGAGGGTCTCCCGTGGCAGGGCGTGGGTGTTCGAGCGAAAGGTCGAGGTGAGCGGGACGAGGATCGCGGGCGGCCATGGTTAAAGTCGAGATCTGAGCGGCGGCGGTGGCTGTCTCCAAGAGTCGGTCTTATCTCGCAGGGAGAGTCAGGAACCATGGGTTGAACCGGCGAGAGATTCGGTGCTCCAAGGCCACGCTCCATTGGAAAACGAAAAGGGCGGGACACAAAAAGAGGAAATAAGCAGTGTTGGGGGGACTTTGAGGGCCGAACGATCAAAGAGGTCGTAAGGTGGGATTGGAGACGGCGACAGGTCGGAAAGGGGCCATGTTCGCGCGCAAGGACCCTGGGGATGGGGTGGAGCGGACGGGGGTAGTGCAGCGCTTGCCCTTTTGGCGCCATTTCCCGTTTGGGCGCTTGGGTGTGGTCCCCCCAAGCAACCCCGGGCCACTGACATTGGAGCTGTGCCTGACATCCATGATACGATGTCTGCCGGGGCCGAAACCAGGTTGGAGGAGCGAAATGTCGCGATGCGCTGGAAGGAGGAGGCACTGGGCAGTCGAGGTGGGGGCCGCGGACGGCATGCCGAAAGTGAGGTACATGCTATGTGCGGTAGTAAAGTAGGTAGTGTAGGCGCACGTGGGCATCTGAAGATTGAGAGAAGGAATGCGACTGGGTACCAAGGCAGAGCGAGAGACGCACCCGGAGTCTAAGGCCAGTCGGCAGGTGCCTTAATTACCTAAGACAACCTAAGGCACCCACCTAGGGTATCTCCTAAGGTACCTACCTACCTTACCTAGTGTACCTTACCTACATAGGTAGGTAGGCAGACGCACCTTGGGTAGGTACCTGCCTGCCTGCAACTACAGCTCCCTATTCGGACCGCTCGCCAGAGACGCTCGTCCACTGGAGGCCTGGCCGCCACCCGCCCGTTGGTACCTTGCGCTAGCGTTCCCTGCTGGCGGCAGGGGTGAGACAACCGTTTTTCGACGAATTCGAGCTGGTGCAATTTTAGCGCATGGGGCCGCCCCCTTCCAATCAGCTGCCAGAACTCCAGGAAACATTGGGACCTTCCATTCTGAAGTCTGTGCCCCCACCCATGCAAGATGCATCCCGCCTGTTCCTCTGCGCTGCGACGGCCGCGGGCGGGTACGGCGTACTCGCACCTGCTCTCCAAGCTTCCATGTCCGTGATGGCTTCTCGCCAAGGTCCTCCACGTCTGCACATCTTTCACTTCCGAGGTCTGTCCCTGCCTCAACACGCGGCATACCGCTCCGTCCGTCCCTTACCTGCCTCACCTTGCCTATAGCTGACCCGACAGAACGCGGCGTTCCACGGCGAATCCCGGCTGTGCGCGAGTGCCTCTGCTCTCGCCGTGCCTTTCATTTTGCATGCACGCATTATTATCGTTTCTTACCAAGACATGATGAAGCCATCTTACGAACATCATGCTTCCGCCTCTGCTCCTCGACTTCATGCTCCACCGCGTCTGTCTGCCATCCATCGTCTGCATCCGCTGCCGCCACTGCCTGGTCCTCGGCGCCCGGCCTTGACCCAGCTGTCACGCCTCTCAACTGCCAGAGGCCACATGCTCTGCCCGTTCCCGCTGCTAGCTTTGTCGAGTCGCCTTGTGTTTCGCTCCACTAGCCGATGCAAAGACAAGAAAGCCAAATAGCGACTGCGATATCAGCCAGGAACTTAGGCTCCCCTGCTAAAACGCCCGACAAGAATCCCCGAACTCAGTGCCAGCCTGCCGAAGCTGCTACCGGGCAAACAGAAGGCGACCTTACTTGGTCTTAGCTTTTTCTGCCAATGTTTCGTGCGTGTCGTCGAAACATTGAAACCATCAGATACTATGACAGCTAGGAGTCATCCCCGTCGCCGCCTTGTCATCTTCTCCAGCCTCACTTCCGTCTTGTCCGCCGGACCTTGACTGACTCTTTACCTAATTCGCTTCATCTGGTTTTCTCGATGCTACACGGGACTTCCCTACTTCGAAGGTTCAACCCTTTCCTGGCTGTCCTCGTCACCTCTGCCCACCAGCAAGGAAAGCCACACGAACATTATCATGCTTCAGCTGCCCATTTCAATGCTTCCCAGGAGCCTGGATGCCGGACGATCGATTTTGGATTCCCATCAAAAGACAACGTCGGCAGGCGCTCGGTTCACTTAAACTCAACTCAACTCCTGGCAGCCCAACCCGGCCAAGCAACTCTAACTCGCGGTTCTCAGTTCTGGGCTGTATAGAACTTGCCTATGCCTAGACTCTGTCCAGACAGTTGGGTTGCAACATCAACGAGGCCATTGCCTAACTAGCTCATGATCATTCAAAAGCTCTCATCACCTTGCCCTGCACGGTATAGGGCTTAGCACCACGCAATCATCAAGCGATCGAGACTAATCACGAGAGCGAGACGCCCGCACCTTGCCAGTGTGACTGCGATCGTGCAATAATCGCACAGCATTGTTCCTTGATCGCACACCCGTGCGACTAAGGTTGTCTCTGCCGTTGAACGTCAATGTCAAAAAGGAATGGACTTCTGAGTCCGGCGCCAAAAGCAACAGCGATTGGCTGTCCCGTCGCCTCCAACTTCTCTCCGACATCCCACATGACAAGCCCTGCGGACCGTGGACGCGGCCGTGATTGGATTTTGCGGCCAGATGCTCCCCTGAAGCGGCTACGCTGGCAATCTCTCCATTGGCCGCCTAGCCAGGAACAACTTCGTCCGAAACCGGTCTAGCGTCAGGGACACATCTTGATGCGTACCCACCCCTGGCCGGAACGATATCGATTCGATCATTTGCTCTTTGCACGAATCCAGAATCCAGGGGCTAGACTCGCTGAGTCGCTTCAGGCCAGGCGGTCATCTCGCCCACCGGGGTTTGCCAGTTGCCCGACAGCCCCGAAGCCGATGTTTGCGATCTGAAAACCAGGAAGAGGAAATCGAACAAGGCGGTCGTCAAGATTTATCTGCCAGCCGAGTCGTCTGCCAAGCACTGAGAAGGCCAGCGCTCCCCTCGAATGTCGTGAGCATCTCAACCCAATGCGGATGATTGAGCTATGGATAGGAGGGGGGGTAATTTACCACCTCCGCACTGGATGGATAAGAAGGCGGTTGCTTAGGCGAGGATCATTGCATATCTTCATCCGCAAAGCGCTGATGGGCAATGATCAACGAGGCAATGCCAGAACCTTGCAAGAACCTTTCTGCACGGTTTTGGCGGGGCTTGTGACAGGAAATCAATCTCGACTTCCAGATTATCGACCGATGAGGCCCTACTGACTGACCACAACCATGTCTGGGGTTATTTTGGGCGCTTCGAGGCACCAATTTAATTAAGTGGCATGCATGGTAGGCTCCGGGCGTCTGTCATCAACCAATATTGCAGTGGGCAGCACCGCCTCACTAGACCCTCCAAGCCGGAGATGTTTTCGAGTCTGCAGCCCGAGGGCTTCGACGGCATTTTACAATTGCGCAACAAGAAGCTATTCAGGCGAGATGACGGCCCATAGCGGCCTTACCCGTATTCGCCTAGATGCCAAGCTCGATAACGTCGGTCCTAGGAAGGATTGTGGTCTAGTCCCGGAATGCGCTTAGCTTGCGGTGTCGTGCTGCCGATACATTTCGGCTTGTGGGGTCTTCGTTTTCGGCGGTCAGCGAGACCAACTTCTCCTCTTCCGTGAAGTTTCGGCTCGCCATTCCGCGGCAATGCATGCGGAACGCATGCCGCATGAGGTGAAAGGAAACTCTGTAACTCCCGGACGCTCGTTCATTGGAATCTTGTGGGCAATTGCAACTTGTCTTCTGCCGGACTCGGATCGGAGTCCTCGGGTGCGTTCGGCCTGGACATCCCCAGCCTCCTCACAGAATCTGGCGATGTTCGGAGTCCGGTAGCAACGGTCCCAGGTCGCCGGATGAGGCTGACCGTGCGCCTCTTCTACATGGGCGGTTCGGTGACAACAGGCGGAGTATGAGTCTAGTTTCGATAGGAGCAGGCCAAACAGACAACATCTTCATTTCAAGATCCAGGTACGTCGGTCTTTCTTCGCAAGATACCAACAGCATGCGCTATATTCTGTTCTAGCTGCAAGCCTTATTGTTGGCCACTCTTGTTCTCGTCCTCGCTGATCATTCTGGTTAACAGGCATGGCGTCCGGCTGTATCTGACCGCGAGGTCATTCTCGCGCATCTGCTGCAACCTCCAGACTGACATTTTTGGTGTTCGTGAACCATTCGCATCAATCCGCGGCATATTTCGGCGTCACGACTGAATTCTCGTCATCCATCGAGATGAGTTTGTACCGGGACAGCCACGTGTTTGGCATCTGCCTCGTCAGCGCACCGAGAAGAAGACCCTATTCGTGCCGCCGCAACGGCCTTGACAAATCCTCATGAGGCCGCGCAAGGAAATACTCGACTATATGTCTACATGACCAGCGTATGGTCTTCGGAGATCGTTGTCTTCGGTTTGGGCACAGGTGTCCTGGACGCTTAAAACCACAAGTTGAGAGTGAGCGCCAATGCCACGGCTAGAGGTCGAGGTGAAAATCGGTCCCATCCTGTCGCCTGTCGCCCATGACGGCGACAGCTATCCGTAGTGCGGAGTTTGAATCGGAGTCAAAAGTCCCACAGTCGGCGTCGATTTGTTTCTAAACTTAGTGCCGCTACCTGGAGCCACAAGTCGAACAACTCTAACCGTCTCACGCAGGCGGCGATGTGATCACGGGGTTTTCTCTTCAAGTGCTGAGTAGTTCTGCGATCCCCAATGACACCATCTTTGCGGCTATTTTTGTGATCTAGCACTCCAAGTGGTCAAGTTTGACTCAAGCCGAAGTATGGCCGCAACGACAGCAGACGGATGGTTCTGGGTGTCGTATGGCTCGCGGCGCGCTAGTTTACAATTGCATACACAACACAAGGTGTTCTTCAATGACTTTCTTGTTTTTTGTCCTTGCTGCCTGTAGCGGTGCTGGGTTTTGGGGGGGGGGGCCGTTAGGGCTCTAAAACGGAATACGAGGTTCGCAGCGCGCGCGGTGGGAGACCCCCTGGACGGTGGCTGGTCGCAGCAGACGATGCTCGTTTAGCTGGAATAACTTCACTCACGTCACATCACCCCGTGTTGGAGCGTGTCATGATGCGATATGGTCCTGGCCGCTGCAGATGGCGTCGAAAGTTCCGACCACTTCACCGACAAGTCTGGGTTCAGGCGTCAGATTGCGGACGACGAGTAGGCGAGGCTGACGAGGGCATGATTGGCAGGGTACCCAACTCTCAGTCCCCGGTTCTCGTAAACCAAAGCGGGCCGGGAGACAGACGTGACTTGCCTTTTGGGGCTGTTGCGCATTAAGTGATGCTGGAGTCGAATCTGCAAGATCGTCGAGCAAAAGGCGGAGAGGCCATCGACAGAGCTCCCCGGCGATCCCAGAGACTTGCGTGCTTCGTAAGGCTGAGTTAGCGGAAGTTGACAGACGGCTCTGGGGTTGCTTACAAGTTGCTTGGGCGAAGGTGACAAGCTGATTACCGGACAGTGTGACGTAATGCCCGGATGGAATACCGGGGGAGACAAGAACAAGAACAGAAACGCCGGACCTCGTGTCTGCGGGACGGGGGGTGGGTGTTGGAAGTGCGGCCTGCCCTCTGGTTCGTCCCGTTGGTGCCAAACGGCAAGGGAGCGCTACATTAGTACTGGCGCCGGAGGAAAGCGGTGGTGGCTGCATATGTCTCTAAGTAAGACGTATGCAGATAAGCCAGCCCGTCTTAATGAGGTAAAGCAAGAGATGACTCGCTTTTACGGGGGTGAGTTGTCTCGTGAAGCTGTCAAGACGATTTATTGCCCTTTCCAGGAAATAGTTTGCGCACAAGACCGGCCGCTGACTTGTCGGTAGACCGTAGAGAAGCCGTTAGCGGTAACCACACCTCGGCGCTGGCCACGACGAGAGAGGTATGATGCGCCATAACTCAAATTCAGCTGCATGGCCCCATCGACCCAGATCTGGCTTGCTGGTCCCGGGGCGGCCTAGCTGACGCGCCAACTGGCGGAGAGAAGGCGAAACCCCCCCCCCCCCCCATCCTGAGGTGGGAACCGGGTCGAGCATCAGGGCAACTTGCCGCGCACCGCGGGCTTTCACCTTTGGCTTGTCCCGTTTCCTATTCTCCTTCTCCTCGTTCAAGCCCGGAGCGGAGGATCTGTCTTCAAGTCGCTCACTCACGCTCGCTTACTCACGGTGGGCGTTCGATGACCTAACCGGCAAGGCCACGCCCCGATGCAAGCATCCTGAGTAAATGCTTACTCCATTCGGATCGGGCAGCCATCGTTTCTTCTCGATTCCTCCAACGCCTGCCCCTTGAGTTGAGTGTGGCTCGTGTGAGCAGGTGCTCGTGATACGGAGGACAGCGAACCGCGCGGGCCGCATCTCCCACGTCCCACTCATATAAGGAGGGCGGCCGGCGGCGGGTTCTGCGTCACACCTCCCAGAAGGTCTTCCGGAACTCCTCATCATGTTCAGCCTGCATTTGCGGAGCACCGCCCGAACAGAAGAACAGAAAGAGTCGGGGAAGACGCCACTTGAGAAAATCGAAACGCGGAAAGCCGTTGGCCGCTGCGGAGTTCCACCTACGCCAAAAGCGGAGAGCCGCTACCGCTCCGGACCGGCGACAACCACCCGTCTCTACGGCGGCAGCGATCCTGTACGTAGCAGCCAGACGAGCAGCACAACCGGCCTGTGAATTGTTAGTGATCAGGACAACTCCAAGCCACAAGGTGGAATCGAGACCGCAGACAAGCTACTTTGCTCCACCGTCGTGAGACCGGCCTGATTGCTTGCTGGAATTGGCGTCAAACTCAAGCCTCCCAACGATTCGATCACACAAGCGCGCACACGCACACACATACGTCCAGCACACCAAGTCGTCTTACACGGTGCAACAGCCCCTTTCGGCACCAACAGCGCACCAACTCTGACGCCTTCCAACGAAACAGACGCTTCTGACACCACATCCAAACCAACCTGCGGGCTACCGCCCTTTTTCTTCTTCCTCGACACCATGTCGGGCCAGTCGAGCTCCTCCTCGCCCCTCATCTCCACAAGACGCCGCGCCTGCACGGCCTGCCAGCAGGCGAAGCGCCGATGCGACCAGAGGCTGCCCCGTTGCGGCCGGTGCACTCAAAAGGGATTCGAGGACTGCAACTACCCGTCCCTTGAGGCCGCCGTCGCAGCCGCCGACTTCAACTTCTTCACTGACGTCCTCAGCGGATCCGCGGCCACCCCTGAGTCCCTACACAACATCATGCCCGTCCCCGTCGTACCCGAGACGGAGAGCTCGTGGTCCATGTTCTACAGCAACGCCGCGGCGGCGGCGGTGGCGGCGGCGCCAACTCCATCTCCGTCAATACTGCCCCCGCCAAGTAGCGACTACATCTCTCGGGACTCCGTCGTCTACTGCAGCGAGCAGTTCAGAAATTACCCGCGGCGCTGGGTCGGCCAGAACGGCGTCGCCCCCTTCATTCACCCGGCCCTCTACCTCCCCACCACCAACGGCGCCGACGGCCTGCCGCCCGTGCTGCAGGACTGCTTCTGCGCGTGCGCCGCGTACGCCGCCAAGAACGACGACAACGCGGTCCTCGTGCTCGGCGTCATCGAGGCCAAGGCCACCGCCCTGCTCTACGTCCCCGAGCAGGCCACCTGGACCCTGCCGCAGCAGGTCGCCGCCCTGCAGGCGCTGGTCATGTACCAGATCATGCGCTGGTTCGACGGCGACATCCGCCAGCGCGTGCTCGCGGACTCGGCCGAGCCCGTCCTCGCGGCGTGGACGTCTGCCCTGCAGTCCCGCGTCGGCGCCGCCGTATTCGCCGCAGAGGAGGCCATGCCCTCCGTTGTCCTGCCAGAGCCGCATGTACCCCTACAGCAGCAGCAGCAGCATTCATCGTCGTCTTCGTCGGCATACCAGCACGATCAGGGGCTGTCGCCGGACCATTCCCGGTCCACCACGCCCGGCGGCGGGAGACTGAACAAGGAGGACCTCAAGGCCGCGTGGCGCCGCTGGCTGATGGCCGAGTCGATCCGTCGCGTGCTAGTTATGGCGCACCTCGTCCGCGCGGTGTACACCACGGCGAAGCAGGGTGGGCTCGGAGGCGGCGGTGGAGGCGGCGGCGGCGCGGGGGCACCCGGGGCCGGGGGAGGCGGAGGTCACCATCAACATCACCCCCTGTGCCTCGCGGACATGAGCTTCACGGCCCAAGCGCGGTTGTGGGCGGCCACGACGGCGGAGCGGTGGAACCGATCACGTGAGGGGGATACGCCGTGGTGGGTTGGCCAGATGAACTTTTCCGGTCTGCTGGCGCTGGCGGACCCGAGGGACGTGGACGAGTTCACCTTCATGCTCGCCGTGGTGTTTCGGGGCAAGGATACCATCGAGGACTGGATGAATCACGGACCTGGTGGGATGTGAGGGTTGTGAATCTAGAAGAGCAGGTTGAAAGGGATCATTGGTGGTGGGGTGGGAGGAGGGGACGAAGAAAAAACAAAACACAGGGGGTTCTTTCTTCCCTCGTCTTTCTTTTTCGTTTCGAGAATTGCATCAGCCAGACCGGCGTTTGGGCGGGACGGGTCTCTTCAAGCATCATAGCGTTGGACGTATTTGGTCGAATTCTGGTGAGGGCACGAGTCAACGGGGTTGGAAGGGGTTGTTGTATGATGGAACCGAGTTCTTGTTTCGCATTGTTCCCCCCCCCCCCCCCCCGCGGTTTCCGCCTTGTTTTTGTTTTGTATTCCTGTCGTTGTTTGGTTCTCATTCAAAAAGGGGTGTAGAAGACTTGATATCCAGAGAGGAGGGCTTGGACATTGCATAGCATCGCGGATAGACGAGCATGAGCGTGCCGAGAGAGAGCACGCGCAACGGCTGAAAATGTTAGTAGATGATAGACGAGAGCATAGAGCGGCGAATAGACTACATGCAGGTATCGTGCAGTTGTGGTTCTGTCCAGATGGTATTCAGCTCTCATTCGGCAAGTCGGCTGGTTCTCAAACCCTGAATGGCCGAAATGCGGCAGAGAGTAAGCCTCAGCTCACACGTGGGTACGAGAGCAAAACGTTGACCCCGACTTGTCACCAACTCCTGCACGACAAACATTCCAAGATTTGTGCTGGGTTCATTAGTCATGATCTATTCTTTCTTGCAGGCAGTAGACTGCAAATGCCATGGTTTCTATATCTTGATTCCCCTCCCAATCTCGCTCGCCCGTCGGCGGCGGTGTGTCTCCTTTCCATTAAGAACACTAAAAGGGACAAAAAAAAAAGGCGGATCCTTGAGAAGGAGGCCGCGCCATGCCTCCCCGCCGGCGCAGGTTACGCAGCCAGGCTGGATTCTCTCCCTTTTCAAACAGTTCAGGCGCAACAAAATTGCAGGCTCGTCGCGACTTCTATCCGGGGGTAGTGAAGGCTGGATGCTCCGGCTTTCACACTACTGTTTGCAGAACGAGGACTTATCCTCGTTCGCCCCGGTGGCGGCGAAACGCTGGAGACCTTGGCGTTGGCTATTCTTCCAAGGCCAACTGCCCAAGGAGGGCGTGTGCAAGCTCAGACTGATGGCACTTAGCACATCTTGTACTCGCACGAACCCTCAGCGACACGGGTGGGGTCGTCAGTGAGGAACTTGTAGTCGATCTTGATGTCAAGGTCACGGCGGTTCTTGTCGTTGGGCTTGACAGCAAGGACGGCCTCGACCTCCTCGCCGGCCGACATGGTAAGCATGTCCTTGATGTAGAAGACAGTCTGCTTCCAGTGGGTGTACTTGGTGTGGGGGCCGGTGGAGAAGCGGATGGGCTTGTGGGCGGCAGTGAAGTCGATGTCGAACCACGCGACAAGGGCGTGGATGAAGTCATCGCGGCGGGCAGACAGCTTGAAGGGGGTCGTGAAGGCGAGATCCGAGACTTGGCACTTGTAGAGGTCCAGGGTCAGGACGGGGGCGGGGTCCGTCACAACAGCCTTCATGTCAACAGTGTCGACGAGGGGTTCGGCCAGGGCAGTGGCCTTGAGAGGGCTGTAGTCAAATCCGTAGACGTTGTCCCAGACTAGTTTTGTGGTCAGTGCCTAGTTGTGTTCCTAGCCAAGGGAGGCAAACTCACATCCGATCTTCTCATCCTTGTAGTCGCCGTCCTCGATACCGGCAACAAAGATGGTGGCCTTGTCGGGGAAGATGAGACCGTCGGGGTTCAGGTACCTGTCACGGGCGTACAGGACGGTGTCAAGCATGGACTCGTAGAGCAGGAAGTAGCCCATCCACTCAGAGATGATGATGTCGACCTTGGGGAAGGGGAGCTCGACCTCCTCCATCTTGCCCTGGATCAGAGTGATCTTGTCGGCCATGCCGTTGACCTTGACGATCTCGCGCGCCTTGAAGATGATGGTGGACATGTCGACACCGATAACGTGCTTCGCGCCGGCCTTAACGGCGAACCTGCAGAAAATGTGGTGTGAGTTTTGCGGTTTTCACGGAGCCCGGACGTTTTGCGCAGGTCATTTCGGGGAAGGAGCATGCGTACATGGACAGGATGGCGGTACCGCAGCCGACGTCGAGGACAACCTTGTCCTTGAAAAGGTGCTTGTTCTGGACAATGGCGTTCATGTAGGAGCGCGTCCGGACCTCGTCTTTCTGCAAGAACCGCGGGGTTAGCGAGGGGTTCACCACAGATCACAGCCATGGAGGGGCAGCTGGTGCAACAAGTCTGGTGGGCTGCATACCAACATCTCCTCGTGGATGCCTGTTCCACATTCCCTCTGGTCAGACAAATGTTTCCTTTCTCGTTCGGACCGCGAGACAGGACTTACCGTGGTGGTCGTAACTGCAAGCAACCAGCGTTAGCAATGCTTTTTCTCATTCAGGTAGTCTCCCCAGGGTCTCGGGGAAGGCGACCAACGTACCTCTTGAAGTAGTGCTGCTCAGAGTGCGCCATGGTCTTGAGCTTCGCCTCGGCGGCATCGACCTCCATCTTGTCGGCAGACATTGTGATGTTTTTTCTGTCGGGTATCGAGCTACGCGCAATAGGGTAGGCTAAGGGGAACGAGATGGACAAGAGGGAAACAAGAAAGGCTCGAGTTGCTGCGAAAGAGAAGTTCGACTTTTTTCCCGGGACTGATCTCCAAAGATGGGAAAGAGGAAATTTCAGGAGGGAAAAGAAACACGGGCAAGCGCGCGGTGAGGAAGGAAGGGTCGGTTGGCGGGGCTGGGCCTCAAAGGGGGACCTTTCGACACGATCGGGCAGACTGGACGGAGGGGAAGAAAAAAATAATTAAGTCTGATTGCGCCGCTCATGCTTGTCACCGCCTGCACCCTGTATCGGCCTGTCTCCACATCCCTTTTCGGGCCAGACCACGCGGTCTCTACAGCTGGCAGACCCTTATTGCCGGCCCGTTCCTCGCCACCGCTCCACGCCTCTGGGTCAGCAACCACCGAGGTGTTGAATCGACCCGCTCGGCTGTTTTTGCTCGCGAAGACAAACCTCCAGCTGCAAAATAGCATATGCAGCAGTAATGTGTTGTGAAACGATCCAGAGACAGCAAAAAGAGCGACGGGAAGTTAGTGGCTTCCCCTGAGCCGTTCGCCGCCGTTTGGGCAACTCGTTTGTTGCGGCTCGTTACATCATCAACTTACATACCGGACGGAGAAAGCCAAAATTTTCTTCAATTGCTGGGTACTCAAAGCAACTTGAGTAGTACAACTAGGCCACCCAACGCCGCGCTGTGTATGCGATTCAGACACCCTCGACTCACGAGAGTCAGATAACCAGATCTAGCACCACCGCTCATGTGGCTCCCTCCACTTCACTCCCAAGATCTCAAAGATTTTTCTCTCGTCCTGGCCCTCAACCAACTCGCCTTCCGTCACTTTGACTCGCCCAGGCCCCCTCATGACGTCCTTGTACAAACCCCTCTGATTGAGTCGCATTCCCCTTTTGGATGCCAGCAGCCGAATGCTCCGGTTGAAGATGTCGTTGCCCGTGAAATAAATCAACGCTGCTCCAATCTCGGTCTCGGGAACAAGCAAAAAATCCACTCTTCTCCAGATCTTGCGGTAGTTGTGGTCGTTGAAGCCCTTAATCTTCGGTAACACACAGCAACCGTGCCATTTGCTGCCATCCTCATCCCTTGAGCTCGCCAACCTCGCAACCAGGAACTTTTGTGCCTCCAATGTCTGCACCAGTTGGTTCAGAAACGAACTGAGGTCAGAGGTCGACCTGGTACCTTTTTTGGTGACGATAAAGTCGATGTCACCGCTGTCGTCTGCTCCTCGCCGATAGCTACCCCCAACTATGAGTTGCACAGCAGGGTCCAACTTTGCCGCCTCTGACCTGACTACTGCGCCTAGTAACTTGACCTCGGGACGGGGAATTCGTGTGTTGAGATCATCGTAGTGATCAATGCCGATTCGTTGATTTGTCGTCAATTTAGCCTTTTCTTTGAGGTCATCCAACGTGCGGAAGCCCTGAGAAATCCACTGACTGGCTTGAACACTGCCAACGCCATAAATCTTGAGAAACGTCTGCAAAACCTCGTCCATTGGCTCGCTTTCGGCATGTTCCAGGCGCTTGAGTCGATTCGTTGTTACGATCTCTTCAATTTTGTCTGCTAGCCTTTGACCCACGCCAGGCAGCTGGATTGCTTCTTCGGCCGTGGATATCTTCGCCGGTTGCCGTTTAAGCTGCGTTATTGCCCTGCGATACGCGATCGGTCTCCAAGTGTCGTTTGTTCGGGTATAATAATCGCACATTTGTTGCAGGATCTCAATGGTTCTGCCGTTTGCGTTTCCCTGGTCGCCGCCTTTTGTCCCTCCCTTGTGGCACGCGAATCTGTCCTCCAAAGTCAAGTCCTTTCGACTTCTGTTCCTCACAGAAGACCTCTTTTTCCTTTTTCGTTCATCTTCGGAGCCTTCCTCTTCTGCAGATTCCGATTCAATCGAGTCAGCCGGATCTGGTAGGTGGTCTTCCTCTTCGTGGTCTAACGGCAGTTCTCTAAACTGCTGTAATTGCGAAATGACGTTTTCCAGTTCGTCTTGGGGTGTCGGAGCCGGTCTTTCAGCCGCCGTACTGAAGTCGTCCTGGTCGGGGTCATTGACTACTTGGATGGGTGGATCTCCCGAAACGTCCTGTAGTCCGATCGGTGTGATATCTCTCAAGACAGGAACTTGCTCTTTGTCGCCCCTTCCCCCCAGAGACTCCTGGCTTCGCGAGGGCGTCGATGGCGGAGGGACATAATCCCACTTCTTCGGATTGGTCTGGCGGGACTTGAGCGGTCGATCCCGTAGAGATGGTGCTGACGCTAGAAGGGTTTGAGGTTCGGCTGCTGATACCGATGATTTCTCTTCCGGGAAGCCAGAAACTCGATATTGCTTTTGGCTGGCGTTCAGAAGCGCCTTGAAGCGGATACAGTCGAGCGGATACGCCTCATTTACGACAGTATGCGCGGGCGCGCTATCCGTCGAGCTGAGTATGGTCTCGATGTTCTTCCAAGCAAGGTTCTTGTCAACGATGATATGCGTGGCGTCCGCTGGTGATCGTGTCCAGGCTGCGCCAAACTCTTGAGCCTTGCGTATCCGAATCTTTCTGGCAGGCGCAATGTCATCGTTCGGAATGAAGTAAAAGCGCAACCCGCGAAATACCTGCTGCTCTTCTGGCACGGTCTTGATCACTGCCTCTCTCTTTCTTTTCTTCATGGCGGCAACCGAGGGTGAGTTATCAGCTAAATGGGGAAGCAAGTTTCTTTTGGCCACAAGCGGTGTAGTTGCGCTCCGTGTTAGAGTAGCTATAGGCTGAAGTGGCTGTCTCGATGAAGAATCAGGGATTGGCGTGTCTTCAATGAAGCTGATGTCGGCGGCAGGAGCGGCGTCCCGGTCCTTTCTTCCGGGTCCCTTTATCTCGGCAAGTGGAGTCCGCTCAATAACTTCCTTTGATCTCAGCTCCGTCAGTGGTGCCGGAACCGGAGCCGATGAAGTCCTTCTAGGGTGCAGATTGGATGATTGCTGATGGTCTTGAGAGGTGACGGATGACCGCAGAAGCTCTGGCTGGCTTCGCTCTTGTAGCGGCTGACGAGGTTGCGCTGCGACTTGGAATGCCTTCAGTTGGCGTCTATTACGTTCCTCAATCTCTTGGAACTCATCGTCGTCGTCGTCGTCCAAGTTATGGATGGCCTCTAGCTGGCGGAAAAAGCGCGCTTTGTCTCTCAAGGACGGGTCTGTGTTTGCCATGGTGCTCGTGAGATGTCAAAGAAATGCGCAGGAACCTTTTTGTTGTTTACAGCCGAGCCAGTCATGTCGGCGATGGCCGTTGCTGCCTAAAGATGAACTCGGAGAAAGGGGAGAAAAGCCTGTTGATGGAGTGAAGGCGACATACACGCAAGGTAGCGAGCACAGCTAAGCTTGCCTGTGCTGTGGTGAGGTGTCATTTGGCGAGGATGGAAGGGATGGATGGATGCCTTTGTTGACCCATGGATAACGACGGTGTAGACGGCCAAAAATGGGTGTGGGCGTGGGGAACAGTGCTGCATTAGTGCCGTGGCCACCTGCAAGTCATCCAATCGGGGCAGGCCCCAGCACTGACAGCTCCCCGCTTGCCATAGGCCCACGGGACCCACAGGTAGTGGCCACGTACCACTACTTCTGCCTTAAGCCACACATATAGATAGTTAGTAACTAATATAAGTATTATACATCATAACTTGGTATATGCCACTAGATTAGTAGTACAACTAGTATTATTAAAAAACTATTAAAGTTTTTTAATTTTTAACTAAGAGACTACTTTAAACTATATACTAGGCTAAAGAACTATTATTGTGTAAAAAGAAACGACGTAAGACGTCAACTAGAGCTATTATCTTAGGCCTAGAGTTACTATCCTAGACCCTTAAGGACTATAAGGACACTACTCTTAACTATTAAAACTATTAAGTTACTATCTATTACTAATTAAGGCGAAACTATTAATATTATTAGTATTAAGAGTGTAATAACTATTATAGTTTTATTATAATAACTCTAATTATTTAAGTATTAGACTAATTATTAATAATAACTATTAATAAATTACTATATATTTAGTATAGTAAAGTTAGAATATTAATTAGAAAGATAGCTTATTGAGCCTCACTATAGAGCTTAACTATTCTATTAAATAGATTGAAAAATTATATTAGATTAAAAGTATAATTAAATCTTTCTAACTATACTTTTAATTTCTAATTAGTAATCTACTAACCTATTAGTGATCTTATAGTACTAATACCCCTAATACTTAGTTATTTAGTAACTTATCTTAATAACTACTTATTATCCTACTAAGTCACCTAATAACTATAGTAGTACTACTAACTTTCTAATCTAGATATATTATTTTGTTCTCTTAGTTAGATTTAAACTAAGCCTTATAGTTATAATACTTAACTTTTAATAATAAGAATTTTAATATTTCTTACTTAGAAAAAAAAATAGAAAAAAGACTTATTAATAAGTAGCCTAATAAATAATAACTTCTAGAGTAAAGATACTAATTCTTATTACTATTTAATAAAAGCTCTTAAGACCTAGAGACTAGTTGTAATATAAAAGATAATAAAGACTTTAACTATAAGTGACCTCCCTTACTGGGATAATACTTACTAAACGTACTCTTATAAGAAATTATTACTTAAATTATTTAAATAGTTACTATAATAATATAATACTAATAGTAATAGAATAAATAAAAGAGATAAAGTAGCTTAATAGTATTAAAAGGTAGAGTACTTAAGCTAAAGAAGGTTAGTTATTTTAATCTAACTACTTATAACTTATCTAAGTATAGTATTACTTTTAAAATAAAGTATACTATTTATACTAATATATATATTTTTATAATTATCTTAATTATCTTATTACTACTAAAGGTGAATAGATAGTAAAAAATATATAGTTATCTTATTTACTTAGTATAACCTTAGTCTAGTACACTACTAAGCTTACTATACTAAAGAGAAGTATACTATTATTTAACCTAATTAATCTAGTTATTAACTAACTATAACTATACTTTAAGTAAAATTCTTTAGATATATTATAAGTACTTTATAGTTATAAACTTATTTTACTAAACTTAGTATAAGACTATACTATTTAACCTTTTATTTAAACTATAATTTATAATATATATAATACTAAAATTAATAATCTTTTAATTTAACTTTAACTAATTTTTAAAGTCTTTAATAGAACTATCTAAGCTTAATTAGAAAAACCTATATTTACTATAATACTAGTATAATTTCTTAACTAAGTTAATACTAGAGAGAGTATCTTAATTTAAATAACTAATAACTACTTTTTAAAATAACTAGTTATAACTACTAATACCCTATTAAACACTATTTAAACCTTTTATACTTATATAATAGAATACTAAGCTACTATACCCTACTTACTATAATAACTAAAATTTAACCTATACTAAGATTAATAATACTACCTATAGAGTATAAGAGGTAACTATTATAACTAATAATATTCACTCTATAACCTAAATCTAAACTACTATAGATATTAAAGAGACTATAATTACTTATCTAGTGGCTAGTTAGACTATAAAAATATATATTAATAGTTATTATAACTTACTAACTATAATAATAATTACTAGTAGTAGCCTAACTAATACTAACTATATATTTTAATAGTTTCTAATAACTATTTATAATAACTATAGTTATTATAAACTTTAGGTCTTAGTAACTACTATGATACTTATAATATATTAGAGTAAAAACTATTTATCTAATAAGAGGGAAGTACTGGTTAAAACTAAAAGCTAAACTACACTACTACCTATACTACTAAAGAGATACCTAATAATATAAATACTAATAGAGAGCTAAAGTATAACCTATTAAATATTAACTACCTATAAAACTTACTAGTAAAAGGGCTATATAACGAATTATATAACTATATAGACTATAATAGACCTTAGTAAAAAATTAAAGAATAGCTTAATATAAGTGATAATAACTATAAACTATAACGTAACTACTAACCTATTCTATTTAATAATAATAGAGATATAGTATTTTTCTATATAATACTTACTATTATATATTAATATAAAATATACTCTTAAGAATTCCCTTTGGAGAATAAATTATTCTAATACCTCTATAATATATATAATATAATTATTAAGTCCGATAATAAGAAATAATAGTATAATTACTAGGATCTATCTACTACTCCTAGCTTTTTAGACGCCCAGCTTATCGTCCTAGAGCTTCTAAATCTAACTCTAAATAACCTAATACTTAATAACTTAAAAAATACAATCCTAATAATATCTTACTAATAATAAAGGACCCCACTACTACTCCTACCCTAGATAACTTAAACCTAATATAGGTAAAACTACCTATTATTATCTTATTAGTTAATTTATAATAGAACTCTAATATAGACTTTAGAATTTAAAAATATACTTATCTATAAATAGTTTTTACTATCTTATTTAAGAAAGACTACAAAGAGGAAGTATATAGTAATATAGGTTATAATTATTCACTAGTTAACTATAACTAATTATAAAAATATTTTCTATAGTTAAAAATTAGATAATAAGCTTAATTATTAATAGTAAGGGGTATTAAATTAGACTTTTATTAGACTAGAGAATACGTTATTTTTCTCTTCTATCTTTAAAATATAATAGATAGTTAACTTATCTTTACCCACTTTAAATATAAAGTCTTATTTATTAATAAATTACAGACTAATATATTAGTTAATACTAATATATTAATACTAAAAAAGTTCGACTTTTAACTATTTAAAATTATAGTATATAT